>JAQGBS010002549.1:0-12969 GCA_034698545.1 Acrobeloides obliquus | reverse complement strand
CAATAACCACACACGGTTTTTATCACCGCCGCCGGGTAAAATGTCGATAGCATGTTATAGTTGTAGTACTCGGCCTGTACTTCAAGAATTACTCCTCGTGTCATTACTATAAGTGAGGTTGTTGTCGATATAATCTGCTTGGAATCCAAATACCTATGGTTTTTGAAAAAAGGTGTTGTCACACTATGAGCTTAACTTTTAAAAGGAGTAAGTTCGAGATGAGGTTAAGACATGATAAAATTCTGCAAACGCAGCGCAACATTTTCATATATTAACTTCCATACTATCATGGATTATTTGTATAGAAAAATGCAAAACAATTTTTGTAGGCCAAAAAACAAGCAAAATTTGTTTTGTTTTTTATCATACGGGCGCTAGTAGCCGTTTCAAGAGTGAGAACTTTCTGTATTTTGTAGAGCTTGATCCGTAGTACTATTCTATAAGGTTATCTCGGTTCAAAATTGCTTTTTTGATTTTTTTTTACAGATCCCTGAATCTTAACATCTACCTACATTAAGGAGCACAATTGATTCAACACCCCTCCGAATATCAGTGAAATCAACGTAGTAGACAAACCCATGAGCGAGTGGGTCAGGGGAGACTTCCCTTGCCGACGGCATGTTTTGATCTTGTTTCATTTCATTAATAAGACTATTGGAATAATTCTTTTCTGAATCATTAATTGGGGTATCATGTAGAGTTCGAAAATGTTTACTGTCAATGGACCTTCAACGGCGTAACAAAAACCAGGAAATAGTCAATAAACATCCTATCACATGAAAGTAAGAAATCAAATAAAACAATAAATAGAAAAACGATCGAAAGAGTGAAAAAACCTTGATGTCTTGCAGATTCTCCCCATTTTTGTAATAATCAATTAAACCACAATAACAAATAACAACAATCCCCAAACCAGTTATTCGTGTCGATTTTTATCAAGACGTGACAAAAACCAGGAAATAACCCAGACATTGCATTGCTCTTGGCACAAAAATCAGTCTGATCGGTCATATAAAACGTTTTTTTATGAACACCTTTATATAGATTGAGTATTTTTTATAGAAATGTTTATATTACTAACTGTTTTGATATTTTTACCGACTTTTATAAGAGCTCAGAATGGTGATCTTCTTGATCTCGGAGTTCCAAATTATCGGTGTGCGCCATCTTTAATGGCACCTAGTAGGGTTAATCCGACTAATGTTAACTCGGTTAGACCAGCAGACATCAAACTAATTATGGCTATTGGTGATTCTCACACGGTATATTTTTTCTTTTCTCTAGAATCTTCCCTTGATCGTCTCACCTTCCCTTTACCCATATATTTTCCTTGATTTTCTAGAAATGTTCATTTTAGGCCGGTAATGCCGCTAAAGCAACAAATGCATTGGACCTCTTTCAACAATATCGCGGAGTCTCATTCACCATGGGTGGTGATAAAAGTCTAGAGCAGCATATAACAATACCTAGTGAGTACAGGGTGACCCAAGGGGGTTCTGTAAAAAACATTTTTGAAGATATCTCGACTTCCAGACAAGATCTTTCAAAGCGGTTTTTTAAATGATAAGTGAGAGGTTTCTACATTTCCTAGTAACATTCGATTATCCGACCCCTTGGGAGGGGTATGAAATCGAATCAACTGGAGGAGGTCGGATAATCGAGGTTCGAAATATGCAAATTTCGGAAACAGTCAACTCTGCGAGATAAAACCTGGATTTTGGATTCGGAATCCAGATTCTAGATTCGGATTCTGAATTCGGATTCTGGATTCAGATTCTGAATTCGGATTTTGGATTCGAATTCTGATTCTAACTACGGATTCTGAATCCGGATTCTGAAAGATCTTGTCTGAAAGCCGAGATATCTTCAAAAGTATGCTATAAAGAACCCCGTGGATCACCCTGTATATCTTTAGATTCTTATGAAATTTCAATACCATACTTTAGATATTTTACGCAAATATAACCCAAATCTTTTTGGTTATTCGGTTGGTGTTGGTCATCGAACGAATTTTTCAGTTTCCCACTTGAATCTAGCATGGCCTGGAGCGCATTCCTACGATTTACCAGACCAGGCTGTAGATTTGGTCAAGATTTTGGAGAAACATGTTGATAAGGTGATTTTGTTTAATGAAAATTTATTTTGTTTTGATAAAGTCCAGAAATGCTGAGAAAGAAAAAGTTACATGTCAAATTTCATCCGACTCAGTGTTTCCATAATCATAATCAGTGTCGTAGGAAGGCCAAATTTCGGATGGGACGGATAACTAAAAACATTAGGGTTCTCCTTATGTGTTTTTTCGAGCTTCGCTCGAGATGAAAAACTTAAGGGGTACAGTAGAGATGCCAGTTAACACTCAATTAGCTTAAAAGGTCATCTTGTTCAAAGATCACTTCTCGACCAGAAAAAGTGACTTTTGAAGAATCTGTATGCTTAACCAAGCGAAGTGTATGTAAATCCACATAGCACTGAGCGAGGAGAAGCTGAATACGAAGCAGAGGCATTTCTTGATATCTTGTCTCACAATTCTTATATTACAACTTCACTTGAGTATTATAGGCTTTTTGTGTATTGACGTTCTAAACCTTAACTCTAATAAACTGTATTCCAAGTTATACCTCTCCTTGCTTAACCATAATTCATCCCGTACGCAGTTGCTAGCGACGAGTGTGAGAACAGGCAGAGAGCTATTTTAATGTACCCCTTTTGTCGAGATAATCGCGTTTGAAGTTGGCGATTTTTGGAATTAGTTTTGAATTTGAATTTCCCGCCAAAATTGAAAATCAGGGTTTTGGCGGGAAATTCAAATTTAAAATTGCAACTAAAAAATCGCCAACTTCAAACACGATTATCTCGCCAACTATACCGATTCAGAATTTACTGTAAAAACAAAAAATGCTAAATTTTTCATGAATTTTCCGAATATATATAAATTATAGCAAATTTCGCTAATCTAAAGAATTTTCAATTTTTGACCTCCCTCAGTTCTAGCTACTTTGAAATGGTCCCATTTCGATGGCGATTCTCCGATTTTATGATTTTTTGCATGGACATTCCTCACATGCAGGACAACCCATAGCAGCTGAAATTAGACCGTCGCCGATATTCCTTGGGGTACTTTTAGAGCAAAAAAGCTATTTTGGGGGCACCTGAAAATAGTGGTATCACACATTAATCTTATCATAGAAATTAAGGATAAAATTTTCAAATAGGGTTTATCATACCATAAATGAGGCACATGTATCCACCAATAAAACGCACTTTATCCCATGTCCATAGTCTTCATGGCTTCAAAGTTATGTTACTTTGAATTTTGGGTGCTAATGGTAAAAATAGACCCAACGAAAGACTACGCCTATCTCCACAGGGTTACACTTTCGCCCCGGGAGCCCCGAACTAAAGTTGCTTCATTCACCTAGCCCAATAACATTTCCAGTATGGGTTTTGATAAATCGGCAAAAAAATTTTTGTGCGTCCCAAAGCTCGGTTTTCTCAAATAACGTGTTTTAAATTAAATTTGTTTAGAACTCTATCCAAAACGATTGGAAACTTTTAAATCTCTTCATTGGAACAAATGATCTATGTCAATATTGCAGTAATCCGGTAAAGTGGTTTTTTTAACTATGGAAAAATAATAAACTCTTTCAGAAGAAGCATACAAAGGATTATTTTTCTAACAACATTAAAAAGGCTATTCAAACTATTAAAAAATCAATTCCTAGAGTAATAGTGAATCTTATAGTGATCTTTCACTTGGATTTGGTGCGTCAAGTCGATACAACCCCCATATGTCAAGGATTACATACGTAAGAAAGTCGCTCTGACACTAGTTCATCACTTACCCTTACGGTCGATCCTTACCGGTCTTTCCTTACGCGGACATTCCTTGCCAAAAGAAAAAAGGATCTTTTGATATTTTTTACAGTTTATTTAACATTTTAACATGTTCTGAATCGTTGTAGTTTTCGAGATAATTACGTTTGAAATTTTGAATTTGTTACAAGCTTGTCGTTGTAATACATAAACTTTTTTGCGTAAAAATCGATTTTTGCATCGATTTTTAAAATTTTCATAAATGAACATTGTAGCAATTTTGTATAGCTAAATGAGACAAACAAAATGACACCAAAATTATCCAATTTAAACACCATTTTGCGTTATTAAAACGAAAACATAAATCAGAATTTTCGTTTCAATAACCCAAAACAATGTTCAAATTGGAAAATTTTGTTGTCATTTTGTTTGTCTCATTTAGCTATACAAAATTGCTACAATGTTCATTTATGAAAATTTAAAAAATTGATGCAAAAATTGATTTTTCCGCAAAAAATTCAAAAAAGTTTGTGTATTACAACGAAGAGCTTGTAACAAATTCAAACGCAATTATCTCGAAAACTACAATGATTCAAAATATGCCGTAAAAACACAAAATGCTCCATTTTTCATGATCTTTTTGAATATATCATTTTTTCATATGATTGTAAATTACTGGACCTTTAATATGAATTTAGATTTGCCTGTAAATGCGAATTTTTGCACCTTACAAACGAACAATTGAAACAGGCATGCTTGTTTTTTCACTTCTTTGTTCACAATTTTTTTAAATTTCTAGATCTCGATTTTGTATCAAAATGAAGAAAAAGAATTAGAACAAAGTGGTATTTTCGACTCGAATGATTTTACTTTAGTCGTTCAACCATTCTTTAAAGACATCGAGCATGCTCCCAGAAAGGTATAGAAAATACCCTGGAACTACTTCGGTTCTTATACCCATTGAACGTGATCTAAATTTTATTTTTCGAAATTTTCTCTAAAATGACCCTATTAGGGGTAATTTTAAGTGGGAAACACGTTGGCGATGTTATTTCTGCGTAAAAATACTTCCATTTTTTTAAAAATCGAATTTTTGCATATTAGTTTTTTCGAGATATGTACTTTCTTTGTCGAAAAATTCGATTTTCTAACAAACAAAGCGCGTTTTTACTCGAAAATAACATCGCCAACATGTTTTTTGCATAAAATTATCCCGAATAGAGTCATTTTTGAGAAAATTTCAAAAAATAAAATTTTTCGATTTTAGACCAATTCAATAGGGGTAAAAGAGCCAAAGTAGCTCCAATATTCTTATGTGTTAAACATGCTTGAGGAAATTATCATTAAAGAATCATTTTAGGCAGATGGTAGTGTAGAACTCAAACTCCTAGCTCCCGATTGTTTCCATTTCTCGCAATGGGGACATGCTGATTTGGCTAGTTGGGCCTGGAAAAATATGATGGAGCCTGTCGGTAGAAAAACAACTAGAACAGTTTCCGGAAAAGCTGCCTTGCCATTAGCTTGTCCTGATCCGGTAGGATTGTTAGAGAGCGGACAAGATTTTACAAAAATTTCTTTTTAGGCATGTCCTTTCATCAGAACTGTCAAAAATAGCCAAAACTGCCAAAAGTATTTTACTCCAGCAGCTTGATGAAGATAATTGTCATAGTGAACTTAAAAATTTTTTAGAAATCTTTCGTTTAAACTCTTTTAATATTTACAATTCAATAGAAAAATTTTATAAAAATTTCATAAACCACATAATGGAATCAATTAAAACAAGTTCACATATAAGTTCTAATGACATAGAGCAGCGACAATGGGTATAGGGTAAGTTTTGAGCAAAAAACATGATTCCAGCACACTAAAAAAAAATCGAACTAAATGCGATCGCGCGCAACATTTTAGAATTTACTTTTTCATCTCGTCTATCACCAAGAGAAGTAATCGTGCAAAACGAAAAGAATTTTAATACGAAATTTGTCGTATTGTCGTACGACAATGCATTTTTGTCGTACGAGAAGTCGTACTAAGTAGCGTACGAAGTGTCGTACGACATGTTGTATGACGTCGTACGATATTTCGTACAACACAAAAATGCATGTCGTACGATAAAAGTACTACGGCTCATCGTATGAATTTCGGCTATCGTACGAAATTTCATCAAACTAGCCATCGTACTTGTACGATAGCTTGTCCATCGTACGAGGCGTCGTACGAAATTTCGTAGGATGCGTCGTACGACACAAAAATGCACTGTCTTACGACAAAGTACGGCGGCTTATCGTACGAATTTCGGCCATCGTAAGAAATTTTGTCGCACGAGCAATCGTACTCGTACAATAGCTTGTGGCCATTTCTTCCGTCGTACAACTGTATTTTACACTCGTACGATGACTTTCGTTCGATAGCTTGCGTTAGCTTGTGCAGTTGCTTGTGGTTAGTACGACAGCTTGTGCCGATCCTAATTGAAAGCATTTTTTACTTAAATTAAAATACAACAATTAAATTATTTTGTTATTTTTTATAATTCTTCCATCATCGTTTGCTTAAATTTCTTCAACGCCTGGTTTCTTTTCGATTGCCGTTTTTTATCAAAGTAAGTAGCATCAAGATCACCCCAGACTTGTCCTAGATTTACACCACACAAATTAGCATTTGGCTGCCAAAGATGATATCTGGGTTTGCACCATCCACCAAATTGTTGGAATCCAGTCGAGTTCTATAAAATTCTCCAAATGTTTATAAAAAAACAAAACATTACGGCATATCCAGTAACTTGAGTCCATACCAACCTTGGTTGAACTTCTGGGTCAACCGTGAAATTAGTTCCAAAAGCTTGAGTCCATTTTGAATAAGTTGAATAATACCCGGGCACATATAATTTATTGTTATTGTCGCCGGCAAACTAAAAATTTTATATGTATGATTAGGCTTAGGCGTAGAGTTGTGCATTACTACGAGGTCAGAATTAGGAGTGGTTACTCCAAGGGTTCCATGGTTTGGTGGTACTGGCTTGTCTCAGGCGCCCCTCAAGGCTGGTTTAAACCCCCGCTTGAGGCCAAAAGATTTTATCTTGGAGTAATGTCTCTTCGGATGGCTCTCTAGAATGATCGGCATTTCATGGGGGCTCAGCCAGAGAGCGCTGTTGGCGGATGATGTCGTTGTCGGACGTCACGTCTCCGAGTGGAGTAGGCCTGAAGCCCGGTTCGATGGGAGGCAAGCGTCATCCAGGCATGTCTCTATCCGAGAGACTGACCTGTCCTTAGAGGATACCCGAATGTGCGGCACGAAAGGACCTGGAAGCCACAAGTGTGGTGACAGTGCAGAACAACCGTAAATGCCGAGCATACCGAAGTGTCTGTGGAAAGACATTGGAGTTAAGTGTAGACTTTGGCTCAAGCTTAAATTTAAGCTTGTCTTAGGTTTAGTAGGCCTCACTGATGGTCTAATGGTTTTAAAGGCATCGGTTTTAGAAAAAAAGAAATTTTCTTTATTTTAAAATTTTATATTTGTTTTCCCTTTTCAAAAGGAAGTACCTCCGAAAAAATAAAAAGTTCATTAGAAAAGACAATCTGTGTGGCCTAAAGCTTGGGCTTAGATTTTTGTTTTTTTCTGACTTAGAAAACCCAAGGATACAACATTTAATGTGGTATGTAGCTTATATATAATTTACCCATATCGCATTATGGAGTTCTGTTAAAAATTGTTGATTTTGAGTTTTATCGCTAGACCAGACAGTAGCGGTAATATCAGCAAACAAAGAATCGAGTTCAATAGTAGTGTTATATAATGCATCTTTGACTGCTACGACCTAAAATTTTTTGCAAACAAGCAAATCTTTATATGAAGAATCAATTTTTACCTGACTAGTAGCATTTAAATTAAGGTTTGGCACAAAAAACGGGATTATTTGAACTCCAAATTCGTTGAAACCACCTAAAAAGGGATTGTGCTTTTCAAATTAACGAAGGTTAAAGGTTAAAACAAGCAAACCTTGATAGGCATTTTTGATGTTTTGTAGGCCAATATTGTCAATAGATCCATCAGCTTTTCCCACTCTTAACAATACGTAATCAAGCTCTTGATTCTTTAAGCATTGAAATTGACTAAGAGATGTCGGTACAATAGTCTCTATGCCATTATAGTATTGAGCTTTGATCAAAGGGAGAAAGAAGACTATGAAACTAACAAATATAGTTTTCATCTTCGTTTTAGTTTTTGATGATTTTAGTTAGGAAAATTATAAAGATGCCCAGAAATATTCAATCGAATATTTCCCTTTTTTATAATGATAAAGACTGGTAGGAGTTTTAAAACGATAAGAAGATTGCATCGGGTAATGATAAAAAGGGAACTGTTCAATTGAATAAGAGGATCTTAAGCCGGGATTAAGGTGTTTCCAAGGAGTGTACTACTTCAGTGCCCACATGAATGATTCTACATTACGTCGATGAAACTTACAGAGTAAAGTTCTAAACCATATCAATAAAATTAAGGATAAATTTTCAAAATCAAAAGCTAAAAATTATAAATACCGTATTTTTTCTAATACAACCCCCGGGGTTTGTATTCTTCGATCCATCTCTATGGGGATTGTATTAAAAAGGAGGTTCTATTAGAGGGGTGGTTGTATTTTTTTCTTCACTTATGATTTTTTTGAAAATTTTTGTACAAATTTTAACAACTTTTTCAACAAAATTCTAAGTATGTTAAGAAAAAATTTTATTTGGGGTGCATTAGAGACCTTTCTCTAAAAAAGTTTTTTGAAAAATAATTTCTAGGGGTAAAAATAGGGCGAAAAATCGATTGCGCACATCCCCGTCGCGTGAAAATGCTTCCTTCACATTGTTTTCGCAAGATTAGCACTATTTTTAACGTGAATAGTGCTATTTTCGCGAAAATAAGGTGAAGGAAGCATGTTAACGGGAATGTGCGCAATCGATTTTTACCCCTAGAAGGTCATTTTTCAACAAAAAATTTTGGAGAAAGGGCCCTAATTTGTACTCCTCTTTAACAGTAACAATTGTGGATAACAAATAAAAAAACAAAGGAAACAATAAAAACTAATCCGAGGCTAACGAAGTATCGCTGAGGTAACCATTCTCTTCGTCTTGTAACAAATCGACTTCATCAAAAAAATTTATAAAGCTATCTGTCTCTTTGATCAAGCGAAATTCAAATTTTCATGAAACGAGTGTGGACGCATTCGATTCCTCGTCAAAAATCACCCCAAGGCGTTTAGTGAATTTATTTGACATACTGAAACGCGCATGGAACCCGAGAAATGGCATTTTTTGAAAAAATGAAAAGCCTTTATGATTTCATCAAAATTTGTCCGTCTTGACCGTGGACAAATCTTGTCCGCCCCATGATTTGTCCGTGTTGCCCGACCGTTATATACCGCATGTCCGGATATCTGTCTGTTGTCCGGACCAAGGACGCTTTGTGTAGTTTATCTATATTTTATAGAGTTTCTAGATTTTTCTGAGTTTTCTAGATTGACGATTTTCTATATGTAGAATTTCTAGATTTGCCTAATACTTCACTGTTATTCTTAAAAAATTTTCCAAAAATGACATCATTTCCTTCCAAAATCTTTTGATCTTTATAAATCACCTTCAAAAATATTTAAGTAAAAATAGTTTGCACGAAATTCACATACAAACAAACATATTAATTTTATAACCTTTAAAAATAGAAGATCATTCTAAATTTAGGCCACTACTAGTTTTTCTCGTCATTAGTCGACCACTTTACCTTCAAAATTTCTTTTATATCAATAAGAGACTTTTGATAAATGACCTCTAAGAAAAGTTACGAAAAACGCCGAGAACAGGGAAGCCTTAGAGTAGCGAAGGAACATATAAAAAGTGTTTTGGTTCTTTGTACATGAGTAGTGTGATTCTTTGTATTAAAAGATCATTGAAAAGACTTTTTGGTTTATAGACCGTTAAAAAGACTCTATTGTTAGTGAAGGAAAGATCTTGAATGAATTTTGAAAGAGTTTTATTTTTGCTATATGTCTTGCTGATTTGTATCATTTTAGTCGATGGACAACTGGCCCCATGGGGATGGTTTAATTCGATGAGAGGGTAAGGTTTTTAATGATTTTTTGAATTTTTTACAGGATGTCCCATAATTATGAAGACTTTTCTTAGAAATTCTTCAACAAATTCCGACATGTAGATTTTCAGATGGATTTTTTTGTAAAATATTTTCCAACATGCGATGAATCTGGATCTATTTTGATTTAGCGAAATAGACCCCCACGAAACATGTTTAAAAATGAGTTCAGGTTTAAAATCAATAAACATGGATCATTCATATACTCTAATGTTGAATCATCTTCATTTTCCATCATGTCATCCATGAATTTAGTCGGATTAGCGTCGCGTTTACTTCTTTCTGAATTACTATTCTTAGTTTTGAAGATTTTCGACTAAAATAAAAAGCAACTTATCGAGGATTCAAACGATCGAGGTTGGGGTCTTACAACACCGAGACGTGAAACTTCTCAAGGTCCCTCCACCGAATTTAGGGGGAGGGTTTCCCGCAACACGCAGATCGAAATGAGCCTCGTCAACAAAAAATTTGGTGGCTCGCCCGCTCCCCGAAAACGCTTCTAAAAATCCCCCCCCCCCCCGAATTAAAATTTTCAGACACATGCTCTAATGTTGCATCACTTTCATTTTCCATCATGTCATCCATGATATTAGTCGGATCAGTATCGCTCTTACTTCTTTCCGAACTACTATCGTTTTTTCACAAACTGCAAGCTCAATTTTAGACATGTCCGGTGGCCTCTTTCCATAAATTAAATTAGATCCAGATTCGTCCGTTTTGAAAAATATTTTGCAAAAAATTTTATCTAAAAATCTCAATGCCTTTTAACACTTTGTAAATTATTTTTCTTTTATATCTCTAAGCCTCTAAACAGATGCAGGTTCCTCCCAAAAAATTTTTTATCATACGACCATTGATCAAACATTTTTGGTTTGCTTTTTAATCTATGATTTTCGAAAAAAACTTTAACGTTTCACCTGAATCAAAACAAAAAATCAAGACGAACAAAAATTCTATAAAATATCACGTAAAACGTTCATATTTTTTCAAGTCATTTTGAATTAAGTTTCCTAATAATCAATTAGGGAGACAAACTTCATTTTGACTTTTAAAACATTCCAAGTCTCGCCGTTTCAAAGAAAAATTTTTTACGTTGTTTACAGAGTGAAAAAATCGGAATTTGGGTGATTTTTTCATGTTTTTTCGAATCGAAATTTTTTTTCAAAAATGACCCTATTAGGGCTAATTTCTGCGGGAAATCGATTGCGCGCATTCCTGAAGCTAGAAAGCGCTTCTCTGATCCTGAATCAAAGAAAAATTGATGTATTAGAGCAAAAATTGGTCATTGCTTCAATACATACACTCCGATTCACTGAATCAGGGAAGCGTTTTCAAACTTTTTTCCAAGCTTATTTCTATAGGGTTTGGTTCTCGTGGGCTTTGTCTTGGAGTTCTTCTTGGGTTATGGAATAGAATTGATGGGGAAGCCAGATATTTAGTTGTCTAAATTTATTTTTTATACATCTTATACACTTACTCTCCACCATTCGTAAAAGCTCTTCAACTGTCCGAAGATTTGTCAATTTAACAATATAAATTTTTTCAGGTTCGGTTGGTATCATCAACATCATATGCATATTGCTAGCGGAAGAAATGGATAAAAAACTTCAATTAATGCTTATCTGGAGCATTTTTTAGTATAAAAATTTATTAAAGATATTATTAAAAAAAATTGAGATTTTCAGATGAAAATTTGAAAATTGGGAACTAGTATAGTTGAAGCGTCGCACTGAACGTAAATTTTTTCGAAAAAATTTTTTAAATTTTTCGCGAGAAATGATCCCTTTAGGGGTAATTTTATATGGGGAATCCGAATTTCGTATTTCTAAAGCATGAAAACGCTTCTTGGAATCAAGAAAAAGCTGCTTTTGAACAATATGAACAAGAAAATCATGTTTTATATTATATCTGATATTTATATATTCTGCATAAAAAACAGCTTTTTCTTGATTCCAAGAAGCGTTTTCATGCTTTAGGAATGCAAAATTCGGATTCCCTGCATAAAATTACCCAAAAGGGATCATTTCATCACTTCACGTTCAGTGCGACGCTTCAACTATACTACTTCCGAAATTTGAAAATAAAAGCTATTATTGAGCAAAAAAATATTCGAGTTTTACAAAAAAATAGCGAATTTTTCGAGTCAGATTTTGGTAACATCCATGATTGGGAGCGGTAAATAGAAGGAAAGAATATTTTGAACAAATCTAATTTCTTACCATCATCAACCGTTTGTAAATTTTCTCGCCTCCCAGGATGCACAATACTAATGTCTTGTGATTTTGATGATTGTTCAAGTCGATCGTCAATTTGTATCGATTTTTCAATTTTGAGAATATCTTGTTATAGTGCTTCAAAATTAAATCGCGGCATGTCGAATTAACTTACCATAAAGATTTCTTTCTAAGGTTTCATCAACGTATTCTCGATTCTATAAGGATCGTCTGATTGCAAAATAGGAAGACTATCAGATAATTCCAAAACATTCGCATTTTCATCCACGATTTCACAGAATTCAATAGGCTCATCCTCCACAATTTCAGGTTCACGTTTTGATTTAACACAAAAATTTACCAGCGATAAAGTTAATAACTTTTAGCTAGACCCCCTGTAACTTTCCGTAACTCAACCCCCCCCCCTCTTGGAAAGGAGGAGGAGGTTTGAGTTACGGAAAGTTACAGGGGGCCTAGTAATTTATGAATGGCCCTAAGAGCTTGTTTTATGTTTTATTTATCTCCAAGTTATGCTTTGTTTTTATAAAGTTCAAATTTTATTGCAAACCCGATAAAAAATGCATTGATCACATGGTTGCCGGTTTTTTTATTAACACGGAGTTTTTGCAACAAATTTTCCGCTTGATTTGAAATTTGCATAATTCAAATTAACGTTGCGCAAAATCAGCGTTATGAAACTGCGTTTGGGTAAAATCTATTGCAAAAAACTCGGCAACCGATCAGGGCCGCCACTAATACGTTCGGACGGCTCCCGAACGGACTTTAGTTCACTAATAACTTCACTAATTGCGTTCGG
>JAQGBS010002548.1:0-12971 GCA_034698545.1 Acrobeloides obliquus | reverse complement strand
CGGTTCGTTCAGCTGGCAGAAAAAAAGCCTCTTAAAGTTTATGAGTCGTTTGAGAAATTTGTTATTTTCGATGTCTTGAATCGAGAGTCTCATTCAGTGGTTTCATTTTATAAGTGATTAATTGAGCTTTTGTTATGCTTGTTGTTTTAGTAAAAAATTTCTTCATCAAACAACAAGTGTAATAAGCTGCGTTATTTACAGAATCTGCCCACTCGGAAGACCCCCCCCCCCATTACGAAAAAGTTATATATTCGGAAAGTTCATAAAAATGGAGCATTTTTTGTTTTACGGCATCTTCTGAATTGTTGTGAGAGAATTGCGTTTGAAACTGTTCATGTTTTCATTGTTTGAATTTTTGCATCAATACACACAACTTTTATTGATTCAGGGACGAATTTTTGTGGAACTGTTCATGTTTTCGTTGTAATACACAAACTTTTTGAATACAGTACTGTTATTTAATCTAAAGGTGTAAAGGTAACACCTCTTAATCGTTATCGTTACCGAGAAAATCGCGTTTGAAGTTGGCGATTTTTGAAATTTTGTGTATTACAACGAAAACGTGAAGATTGACGAACAAGAACGGGACACAAAAACATGGCGACAAGAACGGGACGATGAAGAGAATTAAGTTTTTGAGTCAATACACAACTTTTATTGATTCAGGGACGAATTTCCATGTTTTCGCTGTAATACACAGATTTTTCCAAAATCGACAACTTCAAACGCGATTTTCTTGGCAACGATAATGATTTTCAACGCCTGAAAACGCTTCCCTGACTCTGATTCAGGGAAAAACGGTGTGTACCCTTAGAAAGTCATTTTCAGGCAGAAAATTTAAAAAATTTCGATTTTCGCTTCAATACACACACTTCGATTCCCTGATTCAGGGTCAAGGAAGCGTTAGAAATACGCGCAATTGATTCTCCGCATAAAATTATTCCTCTAGGGATCATTTTTAGAAAAACTTTTCGTATATATTTTTTATTTAAAAGTCAAATTTAAGCATAAAAATGTCGACCTACAATCACAGTTCTTCTTATAATAGAACCTACGAGAGAAAGGTGGTCGAAGAAGCGCCAACAGCTATCCGATACCAATCACCGATCCATGAGTTCCAATCGAGAATACCTTTTCCAACAGGATTTTCGGTATAGTCTTATTATAAAGTTTGAAAAAAATCTCTACGTTTAAGGACATTAAGACCGTGCCGTCCAGCTTTGTAAATGCACACGACTATAAGTTTGGGACCTCGACGAGCGGCTCATTTCACAGCTCCGAAGATAGTATTCATGTAACTATGGATGTTTCCGCGTTTGCACCAGAAGATCTCAATGCAAGTTTTATATTAAAATTTTGGAGCTCTTCCCTTGGGGAGACGCAATCAACAGAATTTCAAAAACTGATACTTTTTTGAAGTAATTTTATGAAAAAATATCTTCTAAAGGCTTAGGCCTAGGCTTAGGCTTAACTTAGGCTTAAGCTTAAGCCTAGGCCTAAGATTAAGCCTAAACTTAAGCCTAAGCTTAAGCCTAAGCCTAGGCTTAAGCCTTTAGAGGATATTTTTCCATAAAATTACAATAAAAAAGTATCAGTTTTTGGAATCTTATTGATTGCGTCTATAGAGGAAGAGCTCCAAAATTTTTGGTTTTTCATCGACTTACAAAAACTGCCAAAAAAATTTGAATTTTCGCGCCAATACACAACTTTGATTGATTCAGGGACGAATTTTCATATATATTTTATTCAATTTTTAGGTTTCCGTTGTCGGATCATACATTGTCATTGAAGGAAGACACGCCGAGAAACCCGACGAACTTGGCCTCATTGAGAGACATTTTATCAGGAAATTCCCACTTCCAAGACTGGTGCACCCCGATTCCGTAACTAGCAACTTAACTTCAGATGGACAACTTACAATCAAGGCGGATCCACCCAAACCAAAAGTATGCTAATTTAATTTTATGAAATTGAGTTTTGGAGCTACTAACACAGTAGGGGGGACCACCCACGTGAAAATTTTCAAAATTTTTTTCTGTAAATGACCCCTAGGGGTTAAAACATGCAGGGAATCCAAATTTGACATTTTCGAAACGAAAAACGCTTCCCTGATTCAGGGGAGGCGTATTGTGTATTGAAGCGAAAAGTCATAAAAATGAGATTTTTGCCTAAAAACGACCCCTTTTGAGGTAGAAAAGTGCGGGGAATCCGAATTTGATCTCGTATTCAAGAAAAACTGTATATCGACGTAAAAATTTGAGAATGATCCCTAGGGGGTCATTTACCAAAAAAAATTCCCCCCTCCCCTATTGTGTAGTAGCTGTTGATTTTTTTAGGGCGATTCTCCAGCTCGAACGATTCCAATTAAAATCGTCACAGCTGGTAATACACCAAATCCTTCATCTCAAACTTCACCAGCACCATCACAAACCAATGGAGCAGAGAAACTATAAAATTTATGCACTTATTTATCGGCAAAAGCATCATAATGTATGCATGAAAACAAATTTTCGATTAATATCAACATGATTTTTAAAAATAATTTTTGATCATTATTTATTTTTTGTGGCTTTGTAGTATTTACAATAAATGTCTTTTTTTTCTAAAATTTAATTTATAACGCACTTCATGCAGCCACTCGGGACGGATGGACGTACGTCGGGTCGAGCTGGGAAAAATTCGTAAAAATTGAAAAAGTTGCCAAAAAAAAATTCGTTAAAATTGAAAAATTCGAACGAACGGACATACGTACGAGTGAGTGGGCGGACGAACATACGTGCAGGCGAGTGGATGGACACAGAAATATGTTTTTATATTTATGATTTTTCGGGAATTCTATTTTCTAAGCTTCCTAATGTGCACTCGATGAAGTTTCAATTCAATTCCTCTTGTAAGAAGATTTTTTTTTGTTGAAATCATCCATGACAAGATGGTCGTCCTATAGCGCCATCTTGTATCTCCTCGTTGATCTTGTTTCTCCTTTCATGGCACCTATACTACTACTGGTCACTTTTTTCATAGAATTCTTTTGAAGATTTTGGATAAGCGTGAGTTCCTGTTCAACAAGCTACCGAATCTCCAAAAAAACTAGATCTCCGAAAAAAAAATTTTGAAGGACTTGGCGACAGTACTATTTTTAAACATGAATATACCATTGAAACGAAAATCTGAAATTTGTATCGCGCCTTTTAGCGAAATAATGCGAAAGAAAAAAAAGCTTTTTCTCTCTCTTTATCGATTAAATACACCAATTGATGGATTTGTTTTGATTGATATTTGTTTTTTTTTGTTATGTTCTTTTCTCTTTAAAGCCATTTTAAGTAGAGCTGTCCCGCAAACCCCGCCGCCCGCATCATTTTTTAAGAAACAACTCCGCCCCGCAATCCCGCACGCACATTTTTGAACCGCAACCCCGTCCCGCAAATTAAATAACCCCGAAATGTCTTTTTTTCATCGGAAATTTGGCAAAATCGACCGTTTTTAAGTGATTTTTTGACATTTGACCATTTTTAACCAAATTTTTCAATTTTTGCTTATTGACGCAAGATGACGACGCAAACTAATGCAAATCGTTGTAAATTTACGACGTCGTAAGTAGCCGGATTTTCAAATCCGACTACGTCGTAAATATTTACGACGATTTGCGTTAGTTTGCGCGGACCCTAACGAAAACTACAAAAAATTTAAATTTTCGTGTCAATACACAACTTTTATTAATTCAGGGACGAATTTTCATATTTTCGTTGTAATACGCAGATTTTTAAAAAATCGCCAACTCAAACGAGATTATCTCAAAAACTACAACGATTCAGAACATACCGTAAAAACAAAACATGCTCCATTTTTCATGAACTTTCCGAATATATAACCTTTTTATAGTGTTTTTTTAACTGGTCCTTTAATCTTCTAATTTTAGTTCTATCTCGAACATAACTTAGAAAATGGCACGTACAAAACAAACTGCAAAAAAATCTATTCCCGACAATGCAGGTCGTCAACTAGCTACGAAGCGAGCAAGGTCAGGTTTGGGCAAAGGCAAACATTTGCCTCCGAAGCAGCCTTTGACGCCCATCAAAAAGAAGCGTCCACATAAGAAAGGTAATTTTGGAAATTGTAGCTTTTTAAAAATCCTTACTCCCTAATCTGTTCCGTTAGGAGGCCCTGCCTCTAGCAAGAGGAAGAGGCGCCTTCAGCATCTTGGCATAAAGAATAAGCTCTTATTCTTTATTTCAAGGCGCCTCCTCTTGCTAGTTAAAATTATTTAGGAGCTCTTGCTTTGAAGGAAATTCGCCGCTATCAAGCGACAACCAACTTGTTGATTCCTCGTGCGCCTTTCTTCAGACTGATCAGGGAGGTCGCGCATGGCTTTAAGAATGATCTTAGATTCCAAGGCAGAGCGCTGTTGGCCCTTCAGGTATACAAATCCAATAAACGAATAGCTTTGATTTTTCGAATTTATAGGAAGCGGCAGAATGGTATCTCACAAATTTATTTGAAGACACCAACTTGGTCGCCATCCACGCCAAGCGCGTCACCATCATGCCAAAGGACATCCAACTTGTTCGTCGCATTCGCGGTGACTATATTACGATGTCATGAAGACTTTTTTATCCTTAAATATTAGACGTGCTAGTTCTGTTTGTGTTATCTCTGTTATTTTAAGTCCAATTCCGTCACGGCCTATACTAATCGATAGGGTTTGGTGAGAGAAGAAAAATGACATCAAAATCCCTTTCGCTTCAATACACAATCACGTTTGAAAATTTTGAGCAAAATTTCAAACGCAATTTTCTCGAAAGGGTTAAACTTTCAAGAGGTGCCGTAAAAACAAAAAATGATCAGTAAAAATTCCTCTTTTTCAAAATACATTCCGTTCAAAAGTTCAGTGGTCGAAGAACATTTTTCGAAAAACACCAACGTTTTTTTCCACTTTCCTCAACTTTTGGCACTATTTTTGATCACATGTACATTTTTATATTCAATATTTTTTAATATCTATTCATTTGTATGTAATTGTTATTTTGTTAATTTTTTTATCTATTATTGAATGTATTTTATTGATTATGCATAAAAGTATAAAGAAAATCTCCTTGCAACCCTGCAAAGAATTCCACTTAATACAAAATTTCATAGGCAACAAATTTTTACAATCACATTCTACATGGAAAGTACCATTTCAAAAAAGAAGGAACACCTATAAATTAACATATATTTAAGGCACTATATACTAGTGTTCGATCCCGAGTTCGGGATTGACCTATTGGCCGGGACGGGATTTTTTGGGATGGGCTATGGCTAGAGCTTCCAGAAAAGTGACACACTTGTCACTTTTTGTGACATTATTTTTTTAAGAAAAATTTTACATAATAGTGATTGACTAGCTTATTCATTTATGAAGATACCTTTAAAAATTTGTTAATCGAATTTAAGCTTTGTCACGAAAAAGTTTCGGCATGTTGGGGGGGGGGGGTAGCGCTATCCCTGCTACCTCCCATAATTTTGCCACTGAGATCGGGGTAAGGACAAAAGTCATAAAAATTTACTTTTTCTAATGGAAGAACTTGACTATCAGATTTAAACCAAGTCAATCTGGTGATACTTATGGTTGATGCCAGTTGCTTTTATAGCCAAAATCGAATGGCTTATAATTTATCATTTGTAGAAACATTCTAGTTTTTAGTTTAAAAAACATAGTCATTGAAGATCATAGCCTTAGAACATCAGTGATATCATAATTTGCAGCTAGGATCATTAGGATATTACAACAAAAGTAAGACAAAGTATATTTCTATGTAATCTTGAAACCAACTCATTATGATATCACCAATCTAAGTTTATATAAAGCAACATTTTTGTTTGAAAATTTTTTCTTAATATGAAGCATCTTCGATTAATACAGTTGAGTGCCATTTTATTCTTTGAAATTATTTTCTTTCTTTTAATTTGTTATGCTCATTATTTTATAAGTTTCGATCTGGTATGTTCTTGCTACGAAAGGCTTGTTTATTTATGGCTTCAGAATGGCCACGAAATCGTAATTTAGTTTGCTCATAAATTCTCATGCTTCTTCGACTTTTAGGGGTACAAAAATCGTATAATTTTGTTATACAGTCAAACCTCCGTTTTATGACACCTCTCCGGGGTGTCATAAAACGGAGGTTTTTGAGCGACGTAGGGGCTTGGTCTCAGAACTTTCTTATCTTATAATAAATCTTTTGATATAAGACCTTCCGGACAAAAATTTTCCGCAATTTATTTGACCATCGATTTGGCATTTTTGAAGTCTCCGGATTAGGATTTTTTGGAGATGTAACAGCGTTTTCCCAAAAATAGAGTTTGGTTGAAATTTTTATGTCAAAATCCGAGCACGAGATGTGATGTGACGATCTTGATTACAGATTTTGACACAAAAATTTCATCCAACCGCTACTTTATGGCAAAAACGCTTTTTCTTGACACCCTAAAATTTGAAATTCTAAAAATTCAAAATCTGAGGTCAGAAAAATTGCAAAAAAATTTTATTCCGGAAGGTCTTATATCCTTGAATTTCGCTCAAGTGAGCTGGGCCGTATAACAACAAAAATATACACATTGATTGCTTGAAAAAATTTTATTTTCAAAAAATTGAAAATTTTTGGATTGCTAGTTACAAGTATTCAGTAATCATGGTTTGTTTCGATCGTGTTCATCCAAATCAGTCGTTTCTTCGTCATCAACGTTAGGAAACAATTTCTTAAACATATTCAATTGTGTTTCTAGCTTAACAATCCTTTTCTAAAAAGGTTAAATAATCAAGTGAAAAATTATTACACAAACCTAGAATTATTAGAATCGTAGAAGGACCAAAAAATCTCAAAAAGAATTATGAAATCTCATTTTTACTTATAAAATTTCTTCCATCACTTGCAAAAGAAGGTTTTATGGGGAACGATAGGTAAAAAAATCAGAGAAAATAAATCAAAAGGTCAACAGCAAGCATACCTTTAAGTTGTCGTTTTCACCCTCTAGTTCTTGGATTTTTGCTTCGGAATCCTTGATTTTTTGAAGCTTTCGATCGCGATAGTTTGCAGAATTGTTGTTGATTCTCAGTCGTTTTTCTTCCAACATTTGTTTTTTCACCTCTGGCGGTATATTTGGATCTTCTAGAGCCTTCAACGAATAGCGCTTCCTGCCAGTTGGTTTCATAACTAAGTTGTCTAAATTCGGTAAGTTGGGGCTCTTATGATCATCGTTAATGGAATTTTTGATCGCGGAATTCAAGTTATCATCTTGATCCAAAGTTCCTGGAGGGCTCTAAAAGCTTGTAAAAACTCAAAATCATTTAGATTACAAGGTTATAGTTTGTAGCAGATGTTGTTGGTCGTACGAAAACTTTTATAAACTGTGGCCAAAATCCAACATAGCCTTCGCAATGTTGCCAAGATACGATCGTCACTTCATTTTGTCTATTTTCTTGAGCAAGCATTTTTTCAAATGGATTATCTCTATGAGATAATCCCAAATTGAGATTTCTACCGGCATTATGGTTGTCCATATCTAAAGTTCATTATATTAGCTTAATGAACTAATGATTTAAAAAATTTTAACAACTAAGATTCGAGAGAAAAATCATTCATTTGTTTTAAAATGTCGGAAAACAATGATGCGATTGAAAAAATGACGTGACTGATATTTCAGCTTTGTGAACAACTCAACAAAAAGATTTAATCATTTGACAAGGATCAAAAATAGACAGATGTGTGTTTGGGAGGAGTTAGAGGCACTGGAAAGGAAAACGTCATTTTATGTAATTAAAGAAATTTTGCCAATTTTAACTTGTTACTAATAAGATTTTAGAATAAAAATAATTTTATTCGCAACTTTGATTTTCTATTAAGGTTTTGCCGATCTGTTTTTTGGGGTATGACTTTCAAAGCGGCATAACTCGGGCCTGTTACAATCATTTTTTACGATCGACCCCATTCTGGACACCCTAAGAAAAGAGGAATAACTTGAAGAAATTTTTAAATAAAAAAGTTAGAACTATTTGAAAATATGAAGATTTTGGCTAATTTTTTGATTATTGGAAAAACGGGTTAATAATTTTATAATATTTGATCATTTTTTCAACTTTTTAAATTATTCTTGTAAGCTTTTTCTTGTAAATTATGGTTGTTTTTAGTGATCGATCCCATCCCGTCCCGAAAATCCCGGAATTTTTGGCATCCCGTCCCGAAAATTTTGAGCGAAACTCAATCCCGTCCTGGATCCCGACCTTCCAGACTTAATCCCGTCCCGAGTCGGGATAAAAAACACACCCCTAAAAATGGGCAGCTAACTTTTTTCCGCGAAGAGTATCCCTCTAAGTTTTCATACCCCTAAAATGGATTAAAAAATTGGCAGTATCACTTTTCGTACAATTGTTTTCGTACGATACTTTTCGTACGAACTTTTCGTACAGGTACTTTTCGTACAATTATTTTTCGTACGGACTTTTCGTACAAATACAAGGGGAGGGGGCAAAAGTCCTCGCGTAAGGGGCGGTATATCCTCGCATAAATTGCTCCTTAAGCGAGGACTTTTCGCCCTCTTGGCGAGTAATTTTGCCTCCCCCTCCTTTTGCATTTGTACAAAAAGTCCGTACGAAAAATAATTGTACGAAAAGTACCGTACGAAAACAATTGTACGAAAAGTCCGTACGAAAAATAATTGTACGAAAAGTATCGTACGAAAACAATTGTACGAAAAGTGATACTGCCCAAAATTCCACTTTTTTACCCACCCTGTAGTAACCGCTCCGTGGCTTCGTCGCGGAGACGGCTGATTATTATTTGCGGTTAAGTTTTGCATTCCCCCTCCAAAATAGATAAAAATAGACTCGAGGGATGGGGTGATGCCTTTTGTCACAATAATACTCTTTTATTTTCAAAATACAAAAATAGACTAGCTATACGAAATTGTGAACTTTGGATTATGCGTGGACAATCCTATTATAATAGTATAATGTTAAAATTTCAAAAAGTACAAAAAATTGTGCAGTTTTTGTTTTTGTAAAGTCTTGCTTATTTTCAAAAGACTGATAGCATCTTTGTCGGAAATTTTTTGTTACATATTCAATTCAAAAGCATATTGTACAGGGTGTTCCAAAAAAACCTCCATCTGGTATAACTTTTATTGCATGAAACAGTTTAGGCAGTCTCAATTACACATGCATAGTAATAAAGTAACATAATCTGGTATTTTTTGGCGAAATATTTCAAAAAATTTTTTCTCCAAAGTGACTCATTAGGAGTATTTTTATGCGAGAAATTGATTGTGCGCATAGAAAAATTTTGAAAACGACTCCCAGACCATGAAATATAAGATTTTTTATTTTTTTCAGTTATTTTCGGTAGGAATGCCTACTTGACAATTGGATATTTCATGGTCTGGAAGGCGTTTTCAAGGTTTTTCGATACGCGCAATCGATTTCTAGCATTAAAATACCTCCAATGAGTCATTTTTGAAGAAAAAATTTTTTGAAAAATTTTCGCCAAAGAATGATCAAATGACGATTTTTTGAAACACCCTGTACAAAATCACATTTTATTGATCTTTTGCACATGTAAAGGAAAGCAAAAATAGAAAAATATGTCATGTGTGTGAAAAAGTTATGTGAAAAAAGATCATCTCCCAATTTCTTTATGAATGTAAAAAACACGTCTAGCCAATACTTTTCATTCATTTTGTAGGATCCCACAAGCAATCATCATATCCAAGAAAATAGTGCAGTTTCGGCCGAAGTGGATGACGTTGATCTCATTCAACTAGATGCAACGTATGTTTGTTTACTTTTAATGTTACTCATTCTCAAGTGCCTACTGCGCCTTTTGTCTGCCCACAAAAAAGCTTGAACTCAGGCAAGAAGAGCAAAACACGCAGGATGCTTGAAACCTTAGACAAAATGCGGATGTAAATATGGTGGGGTTTTCTCATTTTTTTGATTTGAGCAAATTCTAAGAAAATAGATTTTAAGTGGTTTAAAAGTTTAAGAAGACTCAAGTAAGAAAAAAATGTTGAACATAGTTTAAACCCCACCCAAGTAAATTAACTTTTTTGCAAGAAATATATTGTCTTTTTGAAACGGGGGATAGACATTTTTTTTAATCTTTAAAGGGGGTAGAGTCTGTTTCCAGCCACAATACTAAAAAAGTACCCCGACCCCTGTAAAGAGTGATCCCGTCCGATCTGGCAAGTTAAGCAACGTTGAGACCGTCAGGTTCGATCCCACTAGGGCAAAAATTTTTATTTTCAAAAAAATTCTTTTACAAACAATGAAGCAAAAAATTTTTGCTCCATTGTTTGTAAAAGAATTTTTTGAACTTCAAAAGTTTTACATCTCCGAGGATCGAACCTGTGGGCCCAACTTATTTAAGGGATTCGAACCCTCGACCTGTAAAACTTAATTTTGCCTGCCATCTTACCGGGGTCGGGGTACTTTTTTAGTATTGTGGCTGGAAACAGACTCTAACCTTTACAGCCAGATCTCCGAAAAAATTTTTTTCGCAAATTTTTGTAGAAAAGATCCTTCTAGGGTAATTTTGATGAGAGAAATCTATTGTGCAAACTCCTGAAGCTTGAAAATGCTTCCCTGACCTTCATCCGTGAAAATATTGTCATCGAGAAGATAGTTTAACAAAATTTTTCACAGATGAAGATCGGGGAAGCATTTTCAAGCTTCGAGAATGCGCGCAATCGATTTTTCTCATCAAAATTACCCCAGAAGGATCTTTTCTACAAAAATTTGCGAAAAAAATTAGTTGAATTTTTTCGGAGATCTGACTTTAAAGATTACCCCCTTTAAAAAAAATTTATAGGCCAGAGGCAACTAATGATGACGAAGATATTGTTTTTGAAGATTTTGCACGATTAAGAGTTCGCGGAACTACAATCGTTGGTGATGCAAATGGTACGAGTCCACCTGTGAACCTTTTGGATGATTGATTTTTTTGTATTTAAAATTAAAATGGTCCATTTTTGGGGTACTAATCAAGTTGTTGACTTATTTTGAACAGTAAATCTTTCACAAAATAGTGCCCAAATGGTTGGAATGTCTTACTGAGGACTAAATTTTACAAAAGTTGGTCTATTTAGATGAGAATAGGGGGTGACCCATCCACACCCCTCCTCCAACTAAGTAGCACAATACTATTTGCATATATCTCCTACTCCTTCTACCCCCACCCAACCTCTAGGTATAGTCGAAATTTTTTTGGCTACCACGGAACTTTTGGTTGAATCAGGCAACGTGTACATTGAACGAAAAGAAACGTGGATCCTTACATAGCTTTTTTATGCATCCCTGCGTGGTTGTATGGAGGAAAAATAAGGATTAGTACTAATTAGTACTACTGTTGATTTATTTCATAAAAAGTTTCGTGGTAGAAAATTTTTTTTGACTATAATGGGAAGTAAAACTTCAAAAATTAGTCCGAAGCAAGGGGAAGCACACGGGGTGAACAAGAACAAGTCAATATAAGAGTGAAAAAATTTGTTCCCAATTTTGACTAGTACCCATTATTACGAGCTATATATCCTACTACAGTTAAACGTGTAATGTTTATTTGTCTGCACGGACGCTCTCGGGAACGGTAGACTTACACTTTTGCACCCGACTTTTGGGCACCCGATTTTTGTGCCCTGACATTTGTGCTTCGACATTTGCTCCCCGACATTTGTGCACCCGACTTATGCGCCCTTTTCCATTTTTAAAATGTTCGACTTTTTTGAAAGATATTTTACAAATCGGGTGCGCAAATGTCGTGCGCAATTATTAGCGCGCATATGTCGGGGCGCAAATGTCGTTGCATATTTATACCTAAAATTTTTAAACGGGATCGTCGCTAGGGAGTGCCGCTCGGAGTCACGCTCGGAAAATCCTCTAGCGCATAGCGCTCGGCTCCCGGTACTTATATTAATTTGTCGAAAGAGATTCTCTAACGCTCAAGTATTGTATCTTTTCAAAGGAAATTTTCTATACAACCTTATATTTTCCATATCATATGTTCAAATGTTTATTTTTTTATTGCTAGTAACCGTTCTTGCCTAAATTTTAAATTATATGATAAAGAAATTTCAGTTTTTTGCTTCCTCATCGAATTATTATGGAGAGAAGTAAAACTGGTCTAAAAAGGGACCAATTTTTTCAGATATAATACTGTATCAATGAAATGTATCTTTTTATAGTTTTTATTATTATGGATTATCCAGAAAGTTATGTAACTAAAAAAATCAAAAATTATACCCCTTCCTCTCCCTGGTGATAATTGGTCATTTTTGGGTTAATCCCTCCCTCTAAGACCCCCCCCCTTCCCTCTTTTGATTACATGACTTTCTGGAAAATCCCTTATACATTTTCTGTATATATTTGTTAGCAATAAAGTTTTAAGTATAAAAAACGAGTTTTAACGATACATTTAACAATTAGAGATCAAAATAACAAAGGCGAGACAGGTATTCTTGAACGAGAAGGACCCAAAACGCCGTGATTTTTTTTCAACAAATTCTTACTTCTGGAAATGACCTCTATAGGGGGTAATTTTATGCGGGAAATCCGTTAAAAGCATTCCCAGGTCATGAAAACCCTTTCTTGAGGTTCAAAATTTGCATTAAAAAAATAATTTTGTCTATTTTCGAAATTTTGTTATAAAAATTTTATGCTGTTTTTAAACCATGTGCAATTTTGAAGCACAAGAAAGGGTTTTCATGAATGCTTTTAACAGATTCCCCGCATAAAATTACCTCTATAGAGGTCATTTCCAAAAAAATTTTGTTTAAATCATGACATTTGGGGTCCTTCAAGAGTACCGCGAGATATGATACATCCAGTTGAGAGGGTATTGGATGTGTGGACCCTTAATAAAGATCACAAAATTCCTACAATTCTTGAGAGTCATCATCATCTTCCTTCTCTTCATCCATTTGATCCAATTTTTTCTTCATTCCTAAAATTT
>JAQGBS010002547.1:0-12972 GCA_034698545.1 Acrobeloides obliquus | reverse complement strand
ATAAAGCCATAAAATGATATGCTGCATTCAATGTGCCAATTCATATTTATTTTTAAAAAATAAATAAATTTTTACAAGAGAAACATTTTTTGCGTCATACAAAAACACTCTAACGAATGAAATAGACATACATTAAACGTTTTATATAAGAAGAATTACATTTTTGAAGTGGGTCCAAAGATTTTTAGTGTCAAAGTACTTATGTTTGACGGACTAACTGTTGTAGGTCAGGATCAATGAAGCGTTTTCACGCTTCTGGAATGCGCTCAATTAAAATTACCCCTAGAGGTGACATTTTTAGAAAAAAATTTCGTGTCCAAAAATCATGAAAAATCAGCAAAATTGCGGTTTTTGGTACACCCTGTAATTCAGAAAAAGATTTACTAAATTTAATTCGTATCTGGTCTACTGAGTAATGGTTTCTAAGTAAAGTGCACGACGTGCATGACAGGAAATAGAAAGATTAAATTATTAGGTTGGTCGAAAAGAAAGATAATGAGACACTTTGTAAGCTTCGACTTGAAATTGCTTTCCTCTCACTTTATCTCGGCATAGGAAAAGTTTCTTAAAGGTATAGGCGCAGAATGAGCCTACCTATACTTTTATGTTCAGAACCCCCTATTTTTTAGCTGAGAATCACGTTTTTCACATTCTAATTTTTCCTAGACCTCATCTTTCACTCGTGATTTTCAGCTATCAAATAGGGGATTCTGACCATAAAAGTATAGGTATGCTGTAATGAGAAGGCCGCATTCGTGTTTTTCAGCTAAAATTACCCCTATATAGGTGTTTTTAATAAAAAACCTGAAAGAGCCAGACTTTCGGCAATTAGGAAAAGTAGTGACGGAAGAAAAGTAGTGACGGCAGAAAAAGTTGTGCCAGTTGAGAAATGTAGTTCCGATGGTCACGGATTTTTCGTTACCGATGGTTTTTGGTCACTGATTGTCAACAAATACAAAATTTGACCAAAATGTCCCATTTTTTTAACAAAAAAAGTCCTAAATTTGACATTTTTTAAACCAAAAATCGTAATATTCTGAGAACTTTCAATTTATAAACAAGCATTTTGCAAAAAAAATTTTTCCTTCGGCACTGTTTTTTCTTAACTCAAGCATTTAAAAATTTTCCGTCGAAGATCAAAAGTTTTTGATCATTTTCAGCTTAAAAAAGTATTTTTCAAAAAAAAATTTCTCGTCTGACGGCATGAAAAAACATAATGGGAACCAAAGTGATTTTTAAAATTTTTTTTGAAAAAATCGAAAAAATCTCCTTGATCCCAAGCGATAAGGTAATTTTGAATAAAGCTTCAATAAACAACTTTTAATTATTTAAGTTAATTTTTATCTAATTAACCCCTAAGAGAGTCATACGTGTTAAACGTATAACCCCCTTAGGGGCCAAAAACATCTCCTGAAAATTTTGACTTTCTGCAGGTGAAACTTTACCTTGGTTCCCCTTTTTTCTGTTACTACTTTTCCCAATTGCCCAGATTTTGTGTATTGAAACATATGTGATATTTAGACTTGTTGAATATGCTGAGTAAAAATTTGGAAGTTACTTTAATATTACTTTATTCTATACCTTCGATAATTGTTTATATTATTATTATCTGCATTATATTAAGGCATCGAAAAACGGAGCCATTTATGAGTCCTTTCTTTAAGCTATTTGTGCTCAACGGAACATTTGTAAGTGTTTATAGAGGTGTCAAAGCCCGGATCTAGATCGGATCAGATCGTTATGTTCAAGTTCAGAGTTTCGAGTCAGAAAGTCAAAAATACCAGGCAATGGTTTTTTAGGATATCATTTATTGGATTTTGCTATATTTACAAAGAAGAATTACTTCAGCTTCTTGGTATTTTACAGGGTGTGCGGAAACAATTGGACACTTTTTTTAAAGTGTATTTTTCACCCAGAAATCCATTTTTGATGAAAGTCTCTTCTTCTGGGGAGACTCAATCAACAGGTTTCCAAAAACTGATAATTTTTTGAAGTAATTTTATGGAAAAAATATCCTTTAAAGGCTTAGGCTTAACCTTAGGCTTAAGCCTAAGCCTAACCCCAAGCCTAGGAATAAGGTTACGCCAAAGGTTAAGCCTAAGCCTAATCCTAGGCGTAACCTTAGGCCTAAGCCTTTAGAGAATATTTTTCGATAAAATTACTTCATAAAAGTATCAGTTTTTGGAATCCTGTTGATTGTGTCTTCCCAGGGAAAGAGCTCTGAAAATTTTTTAGTTGTATATTCAACAGTTCAGGAAAAGGCAAAAATTTTATGAAGCGACCGGGAGTCGAACCGTCAAAAACTGATAGTCTATCGTACAATCCATTTGATCATGGACTTAGAACTTTTCAACGACTGTAAAATTTAAGCATTTTGTTCCACCGTGGGCTGAGATATGATTTTTTGAAAAATATAATGTTTCTATCAGTTTGCTCAAACATTCGAACTATTTAAAAAAAATTGAATATTAAAACGAAAATTTGTTCTGATCAAATAAGTTTTCTATTTTATTCAGCAAAGTCGATTATCTTTTTTTTAAATTTCATCAAAAACGGATTTCTGGGTGAAAAATATACTTTAAAAAAAGTGTCCAGTTGTTTCGCTCACCCTATTCTGGTTTTTTGAAATGATGCCAAAAAGGTAAATTGTTGTCGGATTCCAATTTTTGTTTACTTTTGCAAATCAGGCAAAATTTGCGGGGCTTCCCCTTTAGTGGCCCCTCATAGGGGTGTCTTTAAATCAGGGTTAGATTGTATAACTTTTTGAATTTTTGATCAATTTTTGACGAATTTTTTTCTTCGTTCCTCAAAAATCGAAAAATTCATTAAGAATTGAAAAATTCGTCAAAAATTGATGTTAGAAAAAAATTTTCGGGTCCTAGAAAAAATCACAAAAGTGCCCTTTTTATATACAAGGGACCCCCTGTATATAAAAAAGTAAAAAATCTAACTTTTTTCAGCGATTTGTTCTCAGGTCGGTTTTTTAATCAGAGCGAAAAGCTAGCTATAATTTAAAAAGAGGAAAAATTTCATTTAGAAATTTTATATTTAGAGGATTTCTACTCACTTTCATGGTTTGGCTATGGTATTACTGTTTTTATGGACAAATCACTACGTTCTTTTTCATAACTCTCAATCGTTTTACGTACATGGTTTTCTTATTAGTTTCAAAAAAAGTAACACTTCTTCTTTTAACGACAAAAAATGAGCACCCCAAGTGTGTCTGGAAAAATTTTCCTATCAAAACTGCAAAAAACCCTGAAAAATCGTGTTTTTGACCTTATATAAGGGGTCGAAGTGACAAGTTTGGGCACTTTTCTGAGGTTTTAAAGGGTGAGGAATCCGAATCTGAAGTCTATTTTTGCATATTAGAGCTCTCCGAGTCGCTACTTTTAGTCGAGTCGGTAGAGCCGGTCGATCCGGTCAAAAATCAACGACTCGGTGAGCTCTATTGCATATGACTTAACCCTCTTTAAAAATTGCGAAAATTCATAGAAGGCCTGGTGCCACCTTTCGTTCAGTCCTTACAGAGACAGTGTTTTATCTATAAAATTTTTAGATATGGCAAAAATACTTTCCGCTCGTAATATTATTTATCATTTTGATTCCCATGCCTTTTACCTGGCATTTGATTGCGATCGGTGGTGAAATTGTTCCAATAAATAACAACACTTTGGTATTAGGATACTACTTTGTTGAAGATATCAATGTACCAGGTCAAGTGCCAGGAACTGATGTAATCTATTTTTAGACTTTTTGATTAGGTTCAAAAAAAGAGCGGCCCCCGGCGAAATTTGAAAAAATTTTGAAACCATGGTATACCCTAGGCTTGTGGGGTCGGAGAATTTTATGAAAATTAAAAGATTGATGCAAAAATCGATTTAAAATTCAAAAAAGTTTGTGTATTACAACGAAGATCTTGTACACAAATTCAAATTTCAAACGCAATTATCTCGAAAACTACAACGATTCAGAACATGCCATAAAAACAAAAAATGCTCCATTTTTCATGATCTCTCCAAATACATCATTTTTCATATGATTGTAAATTACTGGACTGGCCCTTTAAGGCTTAGGTCTAGACCTAAGCCATAAAGTTTCCCAAAAAAAGTTGCCCGATTAAATAGCATTAAATGAGACCCCCTCCCCTTTAAATGGTAAATGAGACCCCCTCCCCTTTAAAGCTTAGGCCTAGGCCTAAGCCATAAAGTTGCCCAAATAAATCAAGTTGCCCGGTTAAATAGCATTGTATTTCAATCGTTTCATACTTTTGTATAAAAACCCAACGGTGGTTTCATTTACCGCCGTTTTGACTGAAATTATTTATTTAGTCACTGAACCCACGTTACAAGCTAATTTTTCTTGCCATAGCTGGATTTACTGGATTTATTATGAACCTTTATACAGTAATCATATTAATAAAACGTAGAAAGGAAATTGTATCAAGTAGTAATGTCACAAATACAAAAGACAGTGAAATTAAACTATTTCTGTTTGCTGTTTTTTTATTTATAATGCACTTGGGTGTGATGGCACTCAGGGTAAGATTTTAGATATCTAATTTATGATTTAACATATTAGATTATGTTTTTAAACGTAGCAGCTATGAGCGCCGAAACAAGTAACTTTTTAGTGGAGTTTGATAATTATTTAGCGGATGCTTTATGTCTTTCACCACCCTGGTTTTTGATTCTTATAAGTAAATCGATGCGAGATGAATGTCTGAAATTGTTCGGTTGTTATCGTGAAAATGCCGTACAGATTTTTTTCACCAGATCAGTAAATATCTAGTCTATAATAATTATATTTTTTGGTTGCAATAAACGTATAAATCACAACAATAGTTATATTTAAAACACGTTCAGCGAGAAAGCCGAGCTTTGGATGTCACAAAAAATCTTTTCATCGCTGAACGAAAATTTAGGTCGATATTCTGATAGAACTCACCGAGTTATGCAACTTTTATTCGTGGCTCCCGACCCGGCGACGTCTCCTCTTGGCGCTATGGCCCCTAGAAGCTGGTGGAAACGGCCATTTTTCGACCAAACTTCGATCAGCCCTAAGTTGGTAAGTCTTTTAGCTTTCGGAAAACGGTCTTTTGCATTTTGTAGCTGGGGATTGGGGCTTTAATTTATGCCAAAACTACCTTGACCTCAGACAATTACATAATTTTTTACTTAGCGTGCTCTTGCCTATTTCGGGTACTTTGGGTGGGTTGAAGCCACTTTAGGTCATCAATTTTCGGGACATTTTTTTATATTCGGCTAAGTAAAAAATTATGTAATTGTCTGGGGTCAAGGTGGTTTTGGCATAAAATGAATCGCATTCCCGAATCCTGAAAATGCTTTCCTGGGCCTGATTCAGGGAAAAAATTGGGTTTTTGAAATTGCGAAAAACGACGAATTTTGCTTCAAAAACCCAATTTTTCCCTGAATCAGGGGGTCAGGGAAGCATTTTCATGATTCGGGAATGCGCAATGCATTCAATCGATTCCTTGCATAGAAAAACCCTCTATAGGTAGGGTGACATAATGCAATTTTAAGAATGATTGTAAGATTTGATTGCATATACCGTGGCCATACATGAACAAGGGGAGGGGACAAGCTACCTCGGGGCTATATGCTATCGACCAAAAAAAGGTCGCCACCTAATTTTTGCAACCAAATGGTAGCGATTCGGTCCCTATATATATAGGATTATTTTGGCGAAAATTAAAAAGCTTGAAAAAATCGCGCAAAATACCAAAAGTTCCATTTTGTTTAGCACCCTGTATGAAATTTTATTTTGTATACCACTGTTGCCTTGTTTATTTTTCACAAAACTTACACAAACAACATCTTTTATAACTTTTCCTTTTGCTGTTCCTTGACCATATTTTATCGAAAATTTTTTGCTAGTTTTTGTACAAGTACTTGAAGACCCACAATTAAAACTATTGTGGCTTTTCTGTTGCCTCCTTTTCTTACTACAAGGTACCCATAAATTCGAAGAGCCAGTATCCAAGAGTACTAAAAATTTTTGTGCTGGAGTACCAATTGTAATATAGCCGGCGTAATAGGAGCCCTATAAATTTGTATATCCTACTATATTAAACGTGCAATGCGTGCCTTTCTGTCCAGACGACCCCAGGAACGTTTGAATTAAACCCCCAGTGCTAAAACAACAGTTTTAGAGAACGATGAGAGAAATCGATCATCACCACTTTTATGGGGGTACCTCCTCAAAAAAATTTTTTTGCGAGAAAAAAAGATTAGTTATAATTCTAGCGACCACGCAGGGATGCCTTCGGCATAATAGATTAGTTATAACTAATCCAATTTTTACATTTTTAACGGGGAGCGTAGCTCGAGAGTGCCGTTTGGAATCACTTTCGGAGAAACCGCAAGCGCAGGAGTCGCCCCGGTGCTATTTTCAAAAATCGGGTAAGTTTACATAATCATAGTTGGTTAGACTTTCTGTTAAAGGACCAGAAGTTCCATTGCTTAAACCATATTTGTTGTTCAGGATGTTTCCAACATGTTTGTGATTCAAATGAAGTCGTTGAATTGTTGTGCCACCTGGTATAGTTATTCTAAAAATTGCATCGTTTTCTAATAATGTCCCATATTTAAACCATAAAATGACATAAACTTCTGAAAACATATTTTAGATACACTTCTGAGAGGGATGAAGTGCCTAACGTGACTCCTCGCCTAAAATGAATCTCTTCAATCTTTTTTTGGAGGCACAGGCTAGGAGGAGCGTAGACAGAAAAATAGCCGAAGCTTCCCTAATTTCAGAGCTAAAACCTCCCTTAAACGGGAAAGATGAAATGGAAGGCATTGATTTACTATTAGGTTAAAAATTTAAATCTAAATGTCCAACTTTCTTTCAAACTTTGTTTTATAATTTACGAATTTTGTGTGATTCTTGACTATATCAATTTTTAGTTTTGCTGAAGAAGGTGTTAGACACTGAAACGTCCGAAATAAAAGTTTATTCAACTATTGTGCACGTGAAATTTAGTCGTTCCAAGAAGCCTTATTTACCAAAAAAATTGGGAGGGGAGTCAATTTGAACAATTTCTGGCCTAATGACAAATTTGTTACACTACGCATTTTTTCTAAATCATGGGAGAAACTTTTTCTACACGTGACAACACTAAATGTCAGTGTGTATCCGGGAGGAGGGGGTAAGGGAGGGAGCGACCCCCTCAAAAAATTTTTTTCAAAAAAAGATTAGCTATAACAGCGATTAAGTAATAACTAATACATTTTTAACGAAGAGCGTCGCTCGGGAATGCCGTTCGGAGTCACAACCCCCGAGCGAGGATCGCTCGGCACTTTATCCTACAACATTAAGCATATGATGTTTGTTTGTCCAGACGATCTCGGGAACGCTTTATTTCAACCTTTAGTGCCATTGTAAAAATTGTTGGGGACTATGAGAGAAGACGATTTGAAAAAATCATCGAAATTGGAGACAAAATTTTGTTCAACTTTTACTTTTGAGAGAGCAAAGAAAAAAACGATTTTTTAAAAATTTCTCCAAATCGGTTGATTTTTTTGTACTCTCAGGGGTTTTCGAATATGGGGAGCACGAATTCAAAGGTGTTTTTGAATTTGTATCAGGAAAATGTTGTGTTTTTCACTTTTTATCCAATTTTACTCTAGAGTAAAATGTGTACCAAAGAAAAATAACAATTTTTTCTTGTCTCCGATTTCGATGATTTTGGTGTCAATCATCTTCTCTCACCGTCTCCTACAACTTTAGTTTTACTAGCCATCGGAGTCATCAAATTTCGAACGGAGTCATCCTCGGAAAATCCACGAGCACCGGAGGCGATCGACCACCCGGTACTTCGATATATAAATTAACTATTTTTTGTTAAAAGTAGCGACTTTTTCAAATTAGTGAGTTAGTGACTAATGCCCAAAATAGTGTCACAAGTCACTAATTAGCGACGATGTGGAACCCCTATGCCTAGGATATGGAATCCTAGGCATGACCCTTTTACCTTAATCTCAAAAATTACTTGTATAAAGCCAAAGAATATCCTAATAAAATAAATAAGCAAAATAATTTCAAAAACACCATTTGATCAAAAAGAGCTCGACAATAATCTGTCTGTTCAACCTCCCTTTAATCTAACAACAACGCTTATTTTTAAATCACACGTTATGAAACAAAAAAGGTGAATTGAGCTCGAATGGGTTAGGTCGTACAATAATATTTTTTCTGTAAATTGTCTCATGCACAATGGTATATATCGTTTTATAATAATCCGACATCCTCTCTCAACCGAATAATCATTTTTTACTACATCATCAAGTGAAATTTTATGAGCTATTTCAAAAACAGTGCTGGATTGAAGTTACATAGAATTAAAAACAAGGATGAGTAAATTCAAAATGAGATTAAAAATGACAAAATTTTACAGAGTGGATCAGAATACTCTCCAGGTACCTTCGATTTATGGTAGAACTTGAAGACCGGACGCCTTCGGCAATCGGTTCGCTTTTGAGTGTTTCTGAGCACATCCGAATGCTTCCAAGCGCCCCTCTGTAGAGAGTTTCCAAGTCTTTCGAGCGCCTACGAGCACGTTGGAGTACTTCCGAGCATCTTCAAGCGCTTTTATAGTTCTCTTGAAATTCGCATAAAACGAATTAGTCCGACAAACACCAGCTAGTCTGGCTTTGCCAGACTATTTAGTGTGACACGTTTATAATGTGAAAGTTAAAATTTTTCGATTTTCTAATTTTCCGTTTAAAATCAAAAAATTCTTTCGGATTCTTGTTCCCCATACCCGAACCCCGAGTACAAAAAATCAGCCGATTTGAAGAAATGTTTGAAATTTCGATTTTAATTTTTCTCAAAAATTGTTTGCATTTTTAAAAATTTAGCACTGGTTAATAAAAGTTAACGCAAGTCCATGATTTTAACTTTTTCGATTTTGGGGGGTCATGGGGGGACCAAAAAGTTTTTGGCAAAAATCTCATTTTTTGTCAAAAATCTCATTTTTTTAATGAAAGTATTCGAATTTTCTTTATTTTTTTCATTTTTATGATAAACAGGATACTCGAATTTTTTCTTTTTTCGATTTTTAAACCATTTGTTTTCTCTAGAACAAGCACGAAAATAAATAATTCGTTTATAAACATGGCATATTTAACAAATATACAGAACAGAATGGACAGTTTTAAGGTAGCGAAAGAAAAATTTTCGGTTTCGGGAAGGGAGGCCACTCATCTGGACACGATAATGCCAAGAAAAATTTTTGAGTGAAAAAGCATAAATTATATAGTTGTTAGCACCAAAACTTTATTTTTTACGGTTAAAAAATGTTAATATCGATTCATTTGATATTGTTCAGCTCGCCCTGCTTCTTCAGCTTGCGCTTCTTTTACCATCTCATTAAGCAAAATTTCACTATAGTAAGTATGGGTTCGTTTAACCATAAGCCAAGCCCAAGCTTTAACACACATATAGAGCAATAACGCAACGAAACCACCAATAATTTCTACTAAAAAACGTTATTTAAAGTTTAAAGTAAATAATAGATATAATAAATTACCAGCACTAGACTGATTCATAAACATTGTGACTAGCGTAATAACCATAACCAAGCACATTATGAGAAGTTCGAAACCCTAAATTCGTAAAAATTAAAAGTTATAAATCATTGGGCAAAACAGTGTAAGGAAACATGATGTTTGTTTTCTTTTTGCACGCTCAAGTCATTCATAAAATATGAAACACTTTAAATAAGAGTTCAAAACCCTTTTTAAATTTTTTTGTAAACCTTTGAAACAATTGAAATAAAGTTTTTTTTAAATTATTAAATTTTTTTAATTGATTGTTTTTCGTTTAGTTATATAAATATGAAGCTCCGAAAACAAAACAAACACCGCGTTTCTTTCGCCTTAAAACTGTCCATTCTGTTCTGTATATGGGGGGGGGGGGGCACTGTCATCTAGTACAATCTCCTATTCACGGATATTTTTTTTAAAGAATATTTTATACTCAAAAATCACATTTTTGACCCCCTCAAATTTCACAAAAATGAAAGTTGTAGAAAACAATTTCTGAAGTGGTTTTTGACATTTTGCATAAAAAGCTATAGAAAATTTTGAGAACCGATTTCGTGGCATCACTACGGGATATCAAACATTTTTTACGACCTTCTTTAAGTTAGAACCATTAAGAACTTTTTTTCGTTTTTCGGGTTTGGAGGGGGAGAATACTCCCTTTCGCAAGAGCGGCGCTCTAGGTTCAATTTGGGAGGAGGTGGTGTCAACTTTTGACAATTTTGGTCAAAAACACTTGCATTTTTATCACTACCGATTTCTACAACACTGTCCCCTCCCTCACTTCCACCCACCACGAAAATTAAAAATACAGCCAAAGTTTAAAAAATTCTTCCCTTTTGATATTGGATCTATTCTTACGTGGCACAACATTGAAAAAATCTTGAATTTATCTATATAGAGAAAATGTTAGAGTTATTTTTAAAAGAATTTTCAGTGGAATCCGCAGGGTGCCAAGTCTGCTTATTTTTCAGAAAAGTGCTGATTTTGAGATGTCAAATCTGGCAAAAGCTGATTTTTGAGATGCGAAATTTTGTCAAATTTATAAAAAATATAATGGGAAATTAGCATTTTGCTGATTTTTGCTCCTAAAATCTGATTTTTGAAGTCAGATTTGCTGATTTTGAAAAAATGTTTTTCATATCCCTAGGCATCCGCCCTTCAAACATACACTTGTGTTCTACAATAAAAAAATTACTTTAAAAATAATAAATGGTAGAAAAGGCCATGGTTTCTCCTTTTTGAGGCCATAAAGTAGCATTAGGTATACAAAGATGCTGACTATACCGTCAGCTAAACTTGTTGCTATGCCGGCATGCTTTTCTGTCTTTTCTTGCTTTTCTTTAGCGTTCAAGAAGAAAATGCATGCAAGAAGAATTAAGGTGAAAACTACAGATTCGATAATTAGACCGAAGATTGCGATGAATTTTGAAAGTGTCTAAAATCATAATTGTTAAAATGCTTTTCTCTTTCTGTCTATCCGCAAGCCCATTCATCTGCTCTCGACAATCTGTTTATTCGATCGACCTATCCTCCTGTTTTTTGGAAATTATTGCAAGCGGCGTGGCGATAGTTTAGGACGAGCACTTGAGGATGAGACATTGGAGGATGGCTATTTAAGGACGGACATTTGAGGATGGGACATTTGAGGACGGAACATTTGAGGAACAAAGGTGGGATATGTTTTTTAGGCTCTAAATAACACCCATCCTCAAATGTCCGTCCTCAAGTGCCCGTCCTCAAATGTCAAGTCCCCAAATAGACATCCTCAAATGTCTCATCCTCAAGTGCCCGTTCTCAACTGTCGCCACGCCTTGAAAGCATAGTTCCTTTTATCAACTTGTAAACTAGGCATGATCTGAATATTTTATTTAAAAATATACCTTGACATGGCATTTCCCACAGCACCCTCTATACTTTGCATCGTTATCCAAATCCTCTGGGTTATCTCTTTCATCTATAGACATTCCAAAAACTTTCCTAAAAAATAATTTAAATCACTGTTTTTAATTAAATATTTGACAATGACGCACGAAACGTGTAATTTAATTTACAATGAAATGAGCCACAAATTAAGGATAGTGGGGGAAAAATTTTTTACAAAATGAAAGGTCGCCAAATATGGCCGTTACAATGTTTGCGGTCGCAGAAAAGAAATTCTTAAACCTGTTACTTTGATTAATTCACGTTCAATTAATTTACGTCAAAGAAATAAATCGATATGTTTTTGACAATAAAAATTAAACTTTAGTAAAAAAAGTAAAAGTAAAATACTTTTATTACGAAATATTTTTCACTCACGACTTAAAAATTTTCCAAATAGCTCATTTCAAAGTTAAAATATAAAAAAAGTCGGTGATACACGGAAAATCATTTGTATAGTTGTATAAAATACGCGCAATCGATCCCGAAAATGCGCTTTATCGATACTTTGTTTTATACGAGGAATTGATTGTGCGCATTATTGATTCATTAAAAAAATTTTATTTGACCCTGATTCAAGCAATTTTTGCCTCATTTGATGAACTTTTCACGTGTGCAATTTGGGAGTATCCTATGTATGTGACTAGCTAGGTGCGCCTGAAGATGCACCTAAGAATGTGTCTTTTCTTTGTTCGAAGTCTGATTTCTATAGCAAGGATCAGAGTTGCCGAGTATGGGAAATTTCACCATAGGGTGGCTGGGCGGCTCGGCAAAAAACCTAGAAAACGCTTCCTTGACTGATTTAGAGTAGGCTTGGGTTTATTGAAAAAAATTGCTTGAATCAGTGGCAGGAACTTCCTTCTGATCAAGCATTTCGCGTAATCGATTGTCGCTTAAAATACCCTGAGAAACAAATTTTTTCAAAAATAGCTTCCATGACCTTGAACAGGGTCAAGGAGGTGTTTTCAAGGCCTGGCAATGTGAGCAATCGATATCCGGATCGTCGAGAAGAGTACAATGAATATAGTAATATGATGTTTTCTATCCAGAACCCATAGCCAAATGGCTAAGGTTATTAAAGCTTGTTATGTTTTTGGTGTGTTTTTTGTCACTTTTTCTCTTATTGCCACCTTTTTTTTATCAATTTTTACATTTTTAACAGAGAGCATCGCTCGGGAGTGCCGATAAGAGTCACCTTCGGAGAAACTGCGAGTGCCAGAGGCGCTCGGTCCCAGGTAGTTTTAGCATATTCGTGTTCAGCATAGCTGAAAATAATAAGAGAGGTAAATGATTGGTTCTCTAAGTGTTAAAGGTCATATCTCTGACACTTTAAATCCGTTTGTGCTGTTTTTTTCATGAATTTATATACTGTTTTTATTTCCTCTACTGTAGTTTTATTGATAAAAGTGGGCGGAAAAACTTGGTCCCTCATTTATTTTCATAAGGATTTTCTTCATAACAGTAAATTTTTCACACAAAGTGA
>JAQGBS010002546.1:0-12972 GCA_034698545.1 Acrobeloides obliquus | reverse complement strand
TCCTAACTGAAGCAATTTGTTTTTGCGTGTTTTATTATAGTAATCAAGGTGTTGACTCAAATTTCATGGTTTTTGTTAATTTTCTAATTTTTCTCAAAGTTTTATGACTAAATGCCAAAACAAAAATTTTTATTACAATTGCCATACATGCTTTAAAAAGTTATTTTGGAGTAGATCGAACTTTTCAAAAACTCATGAAAGTCTCTACTTATAAGGAAGAATATATTTATTTTAAACCTTTTTTGCTGTTTTTATTGTAAACGACGAGGAGTGGGAAAAAATTCGTATAGCACGTTTATAGAAGCACCATAACAAACATTTTTTGATATTTTTTGTCGAAATCTAGTTGATCATGATAAGTGCCTCCATAAACTAACTCCTAATTTTTAGACAGATCAGTGGAACTCGGACTAAAATGGATGACTGGAATTTTGAGCACAGTGGCTATCATTTTAGCTATCATTTTAATTTTTGTCATGTGTATAGTATATGGGCGACAAAGACAAAGAGAGTTTATTGAAAGAAAATTTCTTGTTCCTGTTTTTAGGTAATTTTTTACAATTTGTTAAAAATTCCAAATTTTCTAGTTTCAAGTCTTTGCTAGCATAGTCTAGTGGTTAGGACGCCAAACACGAAGTGGGCGAACCCGTTGAGGGGTTTCTTATTGCTCAAAATTGATGAAAATTTGTGCACATGGGTATTTTCACGCGAGGAACACAATGGTGGTATTATCTTTCTATAAAAATTTGTAAAAAATATTTTTAAATCTTTATGCCAAATTTGAAGTTTTTTTTTGAAAAATTGCATAAAAATTTAAAAAATATTTTTTACTAATTTTTTTATGGAAAATAATATCACCATCGTGTACCTCGCATAAAAATACACATATGCAAAAACTTTCATCAATTTTGAATACTGCAAAAAGAAATTCCTCTAGCGAGGATTGAACCCCTTCATTACGGAAGTCTGGCGTCCCAACCACTTGGCTATGTTATATTTTGAGCTTGAAAATTAGTTTTAGTGTCTCGTCAACTACAGCCAATCGTAGTCCTGGGTCTCAACAAAAATTTGGTCAAGATACTGAAGATGATTTTAAAGGAAGATCTACTCGAGTTTAATATTTTTTAATTTTTATTTTTTGTCATTTTTAAGCATATTCAATCAAAATCCTATTTATGACCACTTTCATTCCATGCCAAGTTTCTTTTGCTGTCGACAATAAATGGTGTGCTCTCATTTGGAATGCGAACCAGGCTAAAAAATTGGGAGCTACTACACAATGGGGGGAAGGGTACCCAAGTGAACAATTTTTCAAAAATTTTTCTGAAAATGACCTCTTTAGGGGTAAAAACATGTGGGAAATCCGAATTTGAGGTTTATAAAATTCCTTGAATTCAAGAAAAGCTGTATATCGACGCGAAAATTCGAAAAAATTATTTGTTATTTGGGATTAAATCATTGGTTAACTATAATATTGTAAAAAGTTTGAGCTTTAAAAAACTTCAAAAATGTCAAATTCGGATTCTTCGAATGTTTTTACCCCTAGAGAGGTCATTTCCAGAAAAATTTTCACGCGGGTGGCCTCTATTGTGTAATAGCTCCAAAAATTGTATAAATTTTGAAATTTCGTCAACTTTAGCCAATCGGAAAATTCTCTATAGACTTGTTTAGGGTCGGCACAAGCTATTGCACGGTCACAAGCAACGGCACAAGCTATTGTACGAAAGTATCGTACGAGTGTAAAATACACTCGTACGACGGACGAAATGGCCACAAGCTCGTACGAAATTTCGTCGTACGAGTACGACGAAATTTCGTACGATGCCATCGTACTGCGTCGTACGACAGCTTGTGGCGATTTCATCGTACTTTTACATTAATTTTACAATCGTACGATGACTTCGTACGATAGCTTGTGGGGCTGTCGTACGATAGAATGTGCAAACCTGTGCCAACCCTTATACTTACTTGTCAATTCAGGTGGTAATTCTATCACATAGACATATTTGATGAGTGTATTTTTCTTTATCCAGTCTGTAGCTCCGCCTGTTGCGGGGGCTCCTAAATTTTGTTTAAAAAATTTTTTCGTGTAGAAAATTTGTAGCATGGCGCACAAAAATGTCGAAAAGATGCAGAAAAGGATCAAAATTTAAAAAAAAAATCAACTCAGCTCTTCTAGTGCTTCAAAACAAGTACTATATCATGTGTTTTGGGTGAGGTTGACCCATGGCCAAAACACAATAAAAAAATGACTTTTGGGCGCGGGCTCGAACCCACACCGTTGTGAAAGCCCTAACGTGTTAGCCACTCGGTCATGGGGAAAACACCCAACCCTCCTCCATGATATGATACTCGTTTTGAAGCGTTTGGCAAGCTGAGTCGATTGGCGAAAATTTTTTTAATTTTGACCCTTGCCTGCGTCTCTAGTAAAACCTAACTCCCTACCTAACATATCAGGCGCTGTGCCAAGCCTATATTCAGTTCCATGTAATGCTCGAATAGTTTCACTAACTTGTTGGGCTAACCCTAACTAAAAAATTTAATTTTTTCAAAAAAATTAAAAATTTTTTTACCAACTCCTGATAATCTTCAGGATATGTTTGCTTTTGATAATTATAGGGTAGAATGAAAAGTTGTCCATGTGTATGCAAACTGACCATAGCATGGACTTTTCCATTGATTTCTGGAGAGAGAACGAAATCTCGAACGGCTCTGAAATTTTTGCTCAAATTTAACAATTGATCACAAAATCGTTTTCTGCACCAAAAATGCTCTTATTTGATACCCATATTGTCTATAAAATTCAAAAATTTAAACTTCCCGCCAAAAATTTGTGTATTGACACGAAAACCCTGAAAATCAGGAATTTCACAAATATGGCATGATGGGTGTTGTTTAAATTTTTTTCGACTATGTTGAACACGATTATGATGCTTATTTGGGCTCAAAAAATTTTTACCTTGATTCTGGCTCGCTGAACGGAAATGGTCCTTGAAATTCATCTGAACATGGGTTATTGAATGGGTAGTTAGTTTGTTTAAAGGCTATATCATAGTTTCGATTGAGATCAACACCTTCACAACACATGGGGCGTCTTTTATTATTAACATATCCCGTGCAGTTGGCTGGGGCTCGATTTTTTCTCCATTGACGGATCTAAAATGTATGAATATGTCAAGTTCAGATTTTCGTTGTAGTGTAAAATTTTGATTTTTTTCAGATTTTAAAATATTTCTATCGTGTTTAGCGCCCTTAAACACCTCTAAACGACACTCAATATTTCACATTTTTGAAAATTTCAATTTTGAATCTGACATTACAACAAAAACCCTGAAAATCCATCATGCTATATTTTTAAATTTAAAACAATCGACCCTGATTTTCAGGTTTTTCTTTTCAATGTCAATTTTTGAAAAATAAAATTAAAAATCGATTTTATTGCTTTGTTTTCGCTCAAAATTTGCTAATGTTCGGCACTCGGAGGTTTTCGAGGGTGCTGAACATGGTGGTAGTATTGTTTTTTTAATTGTATAGGAACAAAAAACCTTACTATAGATTTTTTCGAAGTCCTTGAAAAAATGAACCCATCCGGATTCAAAACTGGAAACACATAGATGTTTAACTTGTTAACATAGTTTGTTATCACCGGGTCCACTTCATATCCTCTTATGAGCTAAATATTTTTTTACTTTTAAATTTTTTCAAAATTTCCAACCTGGTCGATAAAATACACACTCAAATGAAAAGCTGGCCATTCTCGGGCTAAAAATTTTTTTTGAATTGATTAACATATACCTATAGGTAACAGGTGATCTAAGAATGACCCCCTTCCTGAAATTTTTGTTTACCCCCAAAATTTTTGAGGAGAGATTATTTTGTTTAACCCCCCCCCCTCTGATGGAGAAAAAGAACCCCCTTCACCTATTTCTTAAAAAAATTAAATTTGTTACCATGATTTCCACCATCAAACCATACACCTGGCTTGTTTGTATCATTGGCCGGAAAACCGATCTTTAAAAAAGTTTGTGTATTAAAAAGAAAATTTGATTTTTTGAAATTTTTACTTTGACTCCAACCAAGGCTCTTCCTTCATTGGATTTGCCGATTTGTCGGAGTTGAACAAAAGATGGGTTTCTCCACGCTGCTTCGCGAACATAGTGTTCAATTTCTGGAAAATCATGATAGCTGAAAAAGGTTGAAAATTTATTGAAGGGGGATTTTGGCTTACTTTTCAAAATCGAAATCTGGAGAGGAGCCGAGAACAGCTTCAGTGCTAAATTTTTGGTATTGAGTATATAAGGGTTGGTTATTGATTGTTTTTATAAGGTAAGATATACCCATCTAATACCTGGTATACCCCTCCCCCCAGGAAGTTAATTTTTTACCCCCTCCCCGAAAATTAATCTTCTACATCCCTATTAGAGCATTCCCGTACGCTGTTCTCGTTGTACCAGTGGAAAATGTCGCCCAGACGTAGGCTGACAGAGATTACCAGTCTCCGACACTCCGGCAAAATCTTTGTGACTTCATCCGGGATCGAACTGAGGATCTTTGACACTATTGCCAGCATCTCTAGCCACTTGGCTACCGCCACCTAGTGATGCTCACTCCACTTTTGCCGTTATATATTAGACTGATACAACACCCCTCCCCCATCGAAAATTTCTTATATATGTGCTTTATATTTTGTCCTTCAAAAAAATCAAAACGAACAAACATCTTGAAACCACATATGAATAAGGCCAAGACCAAAATCGTGCCAAAAATACCCATTTTTAGACCCGTACGTTAACTTTAGACCCGAATAAAATAATTAATAACTTATTAGCCTAATCCGCTCAACCTTGAAGGTCGGCTGATTAACGAAGAAATAAAGATAAAGCGCGAAAAAAATTATTCGCTAATCAACAGGTCATCAATCAAGTTTATTGCACGGATATCACCGAAGCTCAACGTCGACTCTTTCTCCGCCTTAGGCTATATGGAAAGAAATGAAGCTAGTAAAATGATAAGGAACGAAGTTTTGAGAAGAAAAAAGTAGACGATAAAAAGTGAAATTCTTTATAACTGGATATTAGGATTGGTGCATGTCCAACGCCCTGGAGCCAAGGATTTCAGTATGTTTAAGGCTTCAATGAACCGAACCGAGTCGACCTGGCATAACGTTACTTAACTTACAAAATCAGATGGGGTCACATCGGAGCAAAAAAACTATGCTTCCATAAAAAATATTTATTCGATCAGAGGCCACACCTTAACGGATCGCAGAAAGAAAGATGAAAAGTTTTTACACCTCCGGAAATTGAACCTGCGGGTCCAATGTTGCTTAACTTGCCAGATCGGACAGGCGGCGATTTGGGCCACTTTGCTAAACCGCACCAATGAAGCGGCTAAGCATCTACATTTACGAATGATACACATACCCACACAAACACCATTAAGCATTAGCATAATCCATATGTGGTTGGCGAAATTTCAAAATCAAAATTAGAGATCGGCCGAACAGTAACAGCCATGGTGCAGTGGTCCGGTGCGCTGTCAATGAGTAATGTATCACCTTGCACTAGCAAGATCGGTTCCAACTTGAGTATAGAAGATTTTGCCCTGCAGTAGTAAGCGGAAAAATCTAAGAGGACTAGTGATGCGTCGAAATTGCAATTTCGATTTACACTAGTTACAAAAATTTTATTCCACATTATAAAAGTTCAACAACAATTTTAGAGCTGTACGGGGGGGGGGGCACTTAACATGACTCCAAAGTAAAAAACGTTAAAAATTTTTTAGAAACACACTCCCTAGGAGTAAAAATTGACGCTGGTGCTATTATTTTCACTCTAAAATCATCGAAAACCGATTAATTTTCACATTCCATGAAGTCGTTTCATAACAAAATTTCATGTGTCCCCATTTTTTGTCCACTTTACTGTGCCGTGTCTGCGTCAACTTTTACCCCTAGGGGGTGTGTTTCTATAAAAATTTTAACGTTTTTTACTTCGGCCTTTGGAATCACGTTAAGTGCGTCCCCCCTGTCGTACAGTTCCAAAATTTTCGATCCTGGTGTGATCCTCGACAATAACATAAATGACAAATTCAACGCCGTAGGCAGAAAAATTTGGGGGGGGGGGGGTAATTTTAGATTTTCTTCATTTTCTCAATGAATTTTTGGAATTTTAAGGGTGGGGTAATTATCCTTATCCATCCATTCCCCTACGGCACTGACCAGCGTCCTAGCCATGCGCCACGCTTTTTTGAATCTCGCCATTAAAAATGGTTTAACTACGCCTGCGCAAATACTAGGGATGTTACAACGCCCCCTAAAAAGGGGGAAAAGGGGCTGTCCTTAAATTACGTTTGCCAAGAGGGGGGATAGAAGGAGCTGAAAAAATTTAACGGTTTCTAACAGGGGGAGGGGGTCGGCCGAAATCTAACGTTTGCTAATACATAGAAAAAAAATATTGATTTTTATTAAAAAAATTCGATTTTTCTAAAGAAAAATTTTAACAAAATTTCAGCTTTGCATACAACATTTAATTAAAAATTCAATTTTTCATTTAAAAAAATTATTCAAAAATTTCATTTTTTCATTAAAAAATTTATTCAAAAGTTTTATTTTTTCTTAAAAAATTTAGTCAAAAGTTGCATTTTTTTAAAATTTTAACAAAAATTTAAAAAATGGAAAAATTAATGTTTGAGGTAGGGGAGAGGGGGGTCAGCCAAAATCTAACGATTTAATTACGGAGGGGGTCAAAAGTCCAGAAAAAAGCAAACGTAATTTAAGAACAGTCCCAAATCCTCCTTTTTGAAGAAGAACGCCCCTTTTTCGAGATTTGTTGCTCCTTTTTCTAAAAATGAGTGTAACATCTCTACCCTCTTTTCATTCAAAATTCAAGCATAATTATTTTATTTTAAACTTTTGAGATTACAATTACAGGTTCAGTGTGCTTGGGATTACAAATACAGGTTCAGTGTGATTATTCCTATGGCATAATTTGCGAGTAATTTTAACAAAGAATTCCCGATGGTTTGGAATAAAGAACCTAAAAAATGCTTCAATATTATTTTTTCAAAATGATCAAACCCGATAATGAATAAATCCAATGGACCATGAATGTTCGATATACAAATAAGTAGTTGGATAACAATAGATGTATTCTTAATGTTATACATAATAATAAAGGGTCCAACTATATATAGAGAACCTCCCACAAATATAGCCACATACAATTGTATTAAGACTGCTTTATATAATTTTCTTTGGAGTGCATAAGTATTTTTATGGTACTTCTTTTGGGCTTTACGTAAAAAGAAGATTGGTATTAAAGATAATGTAATAAAAAATAAAACCGTTATTATAATTAGTATACACAAAGTCATTAAATAACCAAAGAAATAACTTTCTTGTAATTTTCCATAGCCTAAATTTAAATGGAATTTCTCGCTAGGATAATAAAATTTCAAACCACTTTCTCTAATAATCGACTCTTGGTTCATTAAGGAAGGACCCGGATCCCAAAAGTTGTTTGATTTGTCTAAATTTCATATGTACCTCCGTTTTTGACTATGCTGAGTCCGAAAATGAAGGAATTGTCATCAACTTTTCAAGTGGATTTTGATATTCGGCACCTGGGCCTTGCTTTTTTGCTTTGAACACCAACGACTAAAAATTGCTATATCTCGGCCTAGGTAAAAGATCTCGTCATGGTTTTGGTGTTTTTGGAATCCTCAAACCACGAGCTACAAATTTTATATAGACACTAGGTGGTGAATTCGATGTCCGGGGAGGAGTTATAGTGCAATGTTTGAAAAATTACGTCAAAAATTTGACCCCTAAAATACAAAGAGTGACCCATATCTCTGCAAGATTAGATCGTAGCTGGCTTTCCGATAGCTCAATTTTTAGGGCTTTATTAGAGCTTTTCAAAAAGTGGTCAACCGCTGAAATTAGATTTATATTCGCGGAGATAGAACAATTTTAAGTTGGTTGGGTCAAAAACTCTAAAATTAAAATTAGCGAAATTGGCCATTGGAGCATTTTTTGTTTTTACAGTAAATTCTGAATCGTTATCGTTGTCGAGATAATCGCGTTTGAAGTTGGCTATTTTTTGGAATTGGTTTAGAATTTGAATTCCCACCAAAACCATGATTTTCAATTTTGGAAGCCAGCTACGATCTAATCTTGCAGAGATATGGGTCACTCTTTGTATTTTAGGGGTCAAATTTTTGACGTAATTTTTCAAACATTGCACTATAACTCCTCCCCGGACATCGAATTCACCACCTAGTGTCTATATAAAATTTGTAGCTCGTGGTTTGAGGATTCCAAAAACACCAAAACCATGACGAGATCTTTTACCTAGGCCGAGATATAGCAATTTTTAGTCGTTGGTGTTCAAAACACAAAAAAACAAGGCCCATGTGCCGGATATCAAAATCCAATTGAAAAGTTGATGTCAATTCCTTCGTTTTCGGACTCAACATAGTCAAAAACGGAGGTACATATAAAATTTAGACAAATCAAACAACTTTTGGGATCTGGGTCTTTCCAAGGGTCAATTTTTATAGAAAGTAGCTTTTAATAATATTAATATATTAGAAATCGCCGTGATTGGATAAGTCATGACTTCATGTGAAATTCGACATCAAACCACATTTTAAAGTTTTTTACAACATATAGGGTGGTCCCAAAATAAATGGCAATGTTGCGATTTTTGGACGATTTGTTCACAAATTTTCAAGTTGTTTAATTTTCACCAAAATAACCCTACAAGAGGTTTTTCTATGCGAGAAATCGATTGCGCGCATTGTTGGACCTTGAAAACGCTTCCCTGACCCTGTATTAGCATATTTTCGCTTTAATACACACATCTCTTCCATGAATAAGAGTCAGGGAAGTGTTTTTAAGATCCGTCAATGTGTGCAATCAATTTTTCGCATAGAAAAACGCACTATAGGGTTATTTTGGTGAAGATTAAAAAACTTGAGAAATCGCCCAAAAATCATAAATTGCCATTTTTTGGGGCACCATGTAACATCCTTATATCTTCAAAAATATTTTTTCTAGTTAAGTCACCACGAAAAAGTAAGTTCATCCCCGTCCCCCCCCCTCTCTAAAAAATTCCTGGCTTCGGCACATTCCCTACGCTATCCTTTTTTTTTCAAAATTTTCAAATCTATTAATTTCAAAACGCATACAAATTGCTCTTTGCATGATCAGTTCTTCATCTAAAAATGGCAGCTCTTCAATTATATTTTTATAATTTTCTTGACTATAGATAAATGGTTTTACAGACTCCAATAGATATATGCAACATAGCCCGGGGAGCAGCCCAATAAACAATAATCCAAGGAAAAACTTCCAATTTCCAAACAAATCGATCATTGTAGTAATATTTAAAATAGTAAATAAACGGTAAAATACGGATAGAAGTACGCTTATAGCAATAGCAATTGAACAAAAAATGAAAATTTCGAACATTCTATACAAAATATCTATGCCGAGAAAGTTGACCAAAAATCCATTGCAAATTATGCACAAATATGGGCTTAAAAATGCTGGTGACGTAAGGGCTATAATAATTTCGGCAATAGTGTTCCAAACAATCGTGTTTATCAAATAAAAACGATACATCTTCATTTTCTTAGATTGGGTCATAATGACATAAAATAATAAAGGTGCCACGAATATTTGAAACAGTGCAGTTATATGTTCGAAAGTTCGTGAAACCGTCGCTGCTGGTTCGTTATAGACATCAGATAATGTTACATTCATTTTTTCCACCTCGGTTCTATCAAGCCTAAGAGTAATATTTTTTGAAGAAATGGTAAAATATACAGAGTGGTCCAAAAAATGTCGTCTGAGCGATTTTTTTATGATTTTGGACCTGGAAATTTTTTTTCTAAAAATGACATTTCTAAGGGTAATTTTACACGGATAATCGATTGCGTGCATTCCCGAAGCGTGAAAATGATTCCGTGACCCTAGTTAGCCGGATTTTAGGGCAGAATCAGAACTTTTTTCATTTTCGCGTCAAGCGCTACCCCGGGAAGCATTTTCAAGCTTCGGGAATGCACACAATCGATTTCCGGTGTAAAATTACCCCTAGAAATTTCATTTTTAGACAAAAATTTTCGGATCCAAAATCATAAAAAATCGCTCATACGACATTTTTGAGGCCACCTTATAGATACTAAATGTATTTTATAAAAAATTAATTTAAACGACCAGTCTACTTTCGGGGAAATATTTTTAAAAGATAGAGGACACAAAATGGAACATTTTTTTCTTTTACGGCACTGCTTGAAAACTTAACCGTAAAAAGTTATGAGTAAAACAAAATTGTAAAAATCATTTTCAAATGAGTTTTTATATTGAAGCGATTAATCGGCACTCAGGCAATCAATAAAATCTGTGTATTGGAACAATTTATTAAATATTGAAATTTTATTTATTTTTAATTTTTTTTGTTCGACAGTAAGTCAGACAACATTGAAAATTTTATTTACCGTAAAACTTCTAATAGAACCCCATGGGGTTCTATTAGAAGAGAAGGTGTTTAGAAGGTGTTAATGATTGCTCTTTTAAAAATCAAGTTTAAATCGGACTTCTTCGAGCAACCACTTTTTGGATAGCTACTGTAGAAAGAAACGTTCTATAAAAAAATTATTGAAAAATATTTTATTTTCGCTGAGTTATGGCCCTTTGAATTTGAAAAGTTGAAAAAATGACAATTTTTTCAAAAAATCATATCTCCGTGAAATCGATGTTATTGTCAATAATTTCTTTTACATAATGTTCCTCATACGCTTAGCTATCCAAAAAGTGGTCGCTCGAAGGAAATCGACTTAATTTTGATTTTTGGTGGATTTTTGATGTAAGGCTTAAAATTTTGGAGCTACTGAACATGGGAGGCCCACTTAACGTGACCCCCAAGGCCGAAGTAAAAGCGTCGAAATTTTTTATAGAAACACACTCTTAGGGGTAAAAATTGACGCGGAACAACACGCTGGTGCCATTATTTTCAAACCAAAATCTTTTATCGTTGTCGAGATAATCGCGTTTGAAGTTGGCTATTTTTTAAAATTGGTTTAGAATTTTAATTCCCACCAAAACCCTGATTTTCAATTTTGGAAGCCAGCTAAGATCTAATCTTGCAAAGATATGGGTCACTCTTTGTATTTTAGGGGTCAAATTTTTGACACAGATTTTATTGATTGCCTGAGTGCCGAGTAATCGCTTTAATATAAAAACTCATTTGAAAAAAATTTTTACAATTTTGTTTTGCTCATCGGTTAAGTTTTCAAATAGTGCCGTAAAAGAAAAAAATTTTCCATTTTGTGTCCTCTATCTTTTAAAACTATTTCCCAGAAAGTAGACTGGTCCTTTAAACACTAACATAGTTCCCAATCGCTTATCGATTAGGAATCTGAAATTTACTAAAACTGTTGGACGTAGCTTTTTTTGCATAAACACTAGCTTGACTACACTTCGTATGCCGGAGCTCCATCAATTGAGGGAGAAGGGATATACAGTAGCGGCAAAAAGTCTTGCAACCCCTGCAAATTTCGAATTTCATGCATTTCTTTAAATTTTTATAATTTAATTGAACTTATTTCTCCCTCTATTGTGTATTTTAGCCAAAATAATGCCAGGAAAGTATTAATCTGAAGAAATCCGAAAGCTTATTATAGAATCTAAGCAAAATGGTGAATCTCATAAGGATGTGGCGGAACGTTTTAATGTGAATAAATCTACGGTCTCGAGGATCTGGAGCAGTTGGAAATCAAGCAAATCCGTGAAGAATAAAAGAAAACCGTGAAGACGAGCACCTGTGGGAGATCTTGAAGCGCCGCGTCAGCGGGAGGAATTTCAGCAACAAGAATGAACTATTCTGGGCACTCCAAGAAGAATGGAACCGCATTTCAGTAAATACCCTTAAGGGGCTAGTTGAGTCGATGCCGCGCCATATAAAGGCTGTAATCAAGGCAAAAGGGTATCCAACTAAATATTAAACATTTTTCTGTTGTTTTTGTTGATTTCTGTTATTTTTTATTGTTTCATTGGTTTAAAATTGAATAAATGCATGAAAATTCAAAATTTGGAGGGGTTGCAAGACTTTTTGCCGCTACTGTAGAGTCTATCTCTATTTTTTAGGGTGTACCCAGTGCCGTAGTTTTAATCCAAATTGGGGGGGGGAGAGGATTTTTGGGTTTGAGGGGGGAGGCTTCCCCTTTTGCCCAAGTATGACATATACATACAAATTATTAAAAAAGACCGCAAGTCAATCCGATTTACTGTTTCTAAGATCTCCTAGTGCCTTATATACGGATACATAAAACGAATTTCTATATTTATATGATTTACGCAGCTTTTTAGTTTCGTAAAACTGCTTAGACATGTGTTTTTTAAATTAATTCGCCGAAATTCATTAGTCGAAACGCATTATATTGGAACAAACAGAGTTTTTCGGCCCTTCACAATTTAATCAAATACGTGATTGGTTTGAATATTTTATGAACCTCTGCAGTGATGCCTCTACTTTTTTGTCTCGTTTCTTTGGCGCTTGACAAAATTTGTTCATTCTATATGAATGGTACTTTTACCTTTTGTGAGTTTTCCATGTTGTTGGGTCGATCGCGACAAAGAAACTATTAAAAAACACGGCGTCTGACACTTGCAAAAAAGTTGCGCATCAAGCAACCTTTTGTAGAGTGGCTAGGACTCTAGAGTTGTAGTTTCTAAGGTTGCGCGCTAGCAGTCGTGAAACGCATTTCACGACACTAGCCATACTGTAGCAAGGAGAGGGTGCTACCCTCTGACCAACTCACTCAAAATCCAAAATTTAAGGGGGGATCACCTTAAAGGGAGGCGAATATCCAGAGCCTATTTGAAAAAAATTTTTTTCCTAATTTTTTTTGTTGCAAAATGACATATCTAGGGGTAATTTTATGCGAAAAATCGATTGCGCGCATTCT
>JAQGBS010002545.1:0-12976 GCA_034698545.1 Acrobeloides obliquus | reverse complement strand
TAAAAATTCGCCAAAAATCGAGTTTAAATCCAAGCGCTCAAAATTGAATTTATTTTTTGAGATTAACGCATGGGAAATTTTTAAAAAGTCATTTCGAGTCAAAATTCGATCCCTAAAAAATTAAAAACCATTCCGAAGCTCAATACCATCGATTTTACGTGTATTTTTTGATAAGCAGAAAGGTCCATAAAATAGACGACATAAAAAAAGTGTGTTTAGTAGTTATAAAATGATAGCAAAGCAAAGAAGTATTCCATTTTTTTGAATTTTGCCGTTATGCTCTCATATCAAATATTTTCATCCTCTTTTTTATCGCCTTATTTATTAAAAAATTTTTTCGTCTTTTTAAATTGTTAATTCCAAAATTCGTTTATTTAATATATAATTAAAAAATTATTTACAGGGGGCCAATTTCCGAGTTAAACAGCGCTGACCGATTTAGACAGCACTGTCCAAGCTGAACAGCGCTGTTCTGTTGTAACAGCGCTGTTTAACTCGGAAATTGGCCCTGGGTGTTTCACAAAAAAACTGGAGATTTTTTTTATTTCGCGTTTTCTCGGCTTTCCGAAAAGATTTTTCGATGATCTTTTTTTCTGCATATAGTTCGTCTCCTCTAATGTCTTTTTCGAATGTTTTTAGCAAAAAATTTCAAATTTTACATAATTGAAATTTGCGATTTTTGACCAAGGTTATCGATAAATTTCTTAAAAAGCTACATTTTTAAGGCAACATGAAAGATTTTCAACACAAAAGCGCAAATTTTAAGTATGTAAAATTTAAAATTTTTTGCTAAAAATATCCAGAAAAGAAAATAGAGGAGACGAGCTATATGCAAAAAAAGATCATCGAAAAATATTTTCTGAAAGCCGAGAAAATGCGAAATAAAAAAGTGTCCGGTTTTTTGTGAAACACCCTCTAAAGAGCAAGATTAATTAGCCAAAAATTTTGTGATTTAGTTAAACCATTATGCGACTTCGAGAATGAAGAATCAAAAAAGTAGATGTTTTCATCTTTTTATCAAAAACACCTACTTTTGAGACGTTTCTTTCTCAAATTTGTATAATCAGAGCTCTATAAATTCGATCCAATTTTTAGAGTACTCGACAAGATGGACACCTCAATCGAAAATCTACAACATGAAATCGAAGAAATTATGCTAAAAATCCAACATCAAATGGATGATCGAGAATGGCAAGAACTTAATAATCTTATCATAAAAATTAGCACTATGACATTAACATCTTTAGCCGAATATGAGGCTTTAAAGACCGGATTCAATGTGGTGCAAAGTTCATTCCACCGAATAAGATTTGAATTGGATATTATGATGTCAGAGTTTGATATTTTAAGTGATGATGGTGAAAATGAGCTTCAACTACATTACGAGTCGATTGGACTTCTTCAAACATATTGTGCTATGATAGAAAAACGAAGAAGTATGGAATACGTTCAACATTTGCTCGTCAATGAACTGGACCTAAGATCTGTTCTTTTCGGAGATGTTAATGAAACCGAATCCGGTATTAACCAAAGATATCGAAAGTTGGCCAAACTTTTTCATCCGGATCGAACTAATCAGATGTCAATATTTACGGATCTTTTTCAAAAAATTGCTCAAGAAAAAGAAAAGATATTGAAAGAGTTACAAGTAGGTATCCTGGATTGGGGAAGATCAAAATTCCATGAGCAAGAAGGTGATAATCGACGAGATATGGCACAAGATTATGAAAATGCCAAAAATCCGTGCTACAGTTTTACGGTTTTGAATAGGGAAGATTTTAGGAACATGACCAAAGAAACGCTAGAAAACTATAGAAACGAAAATGCCATACTTGCTTTTCAACATTTTCGAGAAGCTATGATAGCTTTGGGAAAAAAACCCGACCTCGATGATTTGATACGCCTTAGGAAGAAAATTGTGGAAAGTTTACTTTTAGCCGGACAGAATCACATCATCGAAGCTGAAATGTATACTTCGGGAACTATCTACATCATTACCACCCATACAGATAGATCTTCTTATACCTGCTATCTTTATCTACGAGAAATGAGTGAGCTTTTAATAAAAATCCGTGAAAAAACTCAACAGAACCAAAGTGAGGATGATTCGGAAGGTACAAGAACTGAAAACAATAGAGATATTCTACCTACTGAATGGATGAAAATTTCGAATGATGCAATCAATTCTCTCCATGAATGTCTTTTATTGAGAGGCGATAGTCGAATAGCTAAACCCGAAACTCCACCAGAATGGATTGAAGCTCTAAAATTGGAATCAAGAAAAAATCGAGCCAAAGGGATTGGCCTTATTGCTTTCGGAGCCGTATCTGCTTCTGCACTAATTGAAATTGTTGAAGTGTCTGGTATGGTGATAGCGGCTTTGACGACCTCTGCCGTTATTTCAGCATCGATTATTTTACCAGTTTTCATCGTCGTCCAAGGAGCCATTGGCCTAATCTTTGGAGTTACATTCGGTACAAAGTTGTATAAAAAAGGAAGAGCAATGATGCATGAACCGGAAATTCGAAAAAATTTGAACAACATCATGAAGGATGCTATTGATTATATTGGTCAAGAAGACTATGAGAATTTTTTCTCAACTCTAGCTCGTCCTTACTTTATTCGGCCACAAACTAGCAATAAAGTTTGGCGTTACATTAAAAATCTATTCGAAGCAGAATTCGATGAAAATCCATTGATAAAATATGAAGCGAAGAAAATTCTCGAAATTAATCCGGATCATATAGTGCAACAACTTTTGAAACATGAAGTTCGTCCAGATGGTATAGCTTATCTTATGAACATTATAGGAGAAGCATTGATAAGACTTAAAATCAATGAAGAAGAAGACGCATATACACATCAAGACTTGGTTGCACAAGCTATTCATATTTATAGAGGTATCAAAGAAGAACCTAGAACCATAAGCCATATAAAAAATAGAAAAATAGAGCCATTATCAGAGATCTAAATACAAAGTTTTGAACTTTAATAATTCGTTTTTTCGTGTTTTTGGGCAATTAGTAAAAGTAGTACCGGTACTACTTTTACAAATTGCCGTTTTTTGAAGGTTTCATATAAAAATAACCTGCTCTACTCCCCTATTTTCATATTTGAAGCTTGCGAAAATGTGGCTATATATTTTCTATGGATTGATTTTCTATGAGATCTGATCAATTTAAATTTTTTGGCATGAAAAATGCATTCATGGCAAGAAATAGGTCATAAAAAATTTTCTATTCAGTTTCATGCCATAAGCTAAAAAGTAGTACCGGTACTACCGATACTACCGGTAGTTGTAGCTTATGAAAAACGTAAAACTTTTGTCTTTACAACTTTTCATAAAAACATATTAGAAAATGCTAAAATTGCAATTTTCTAAGAAATATTTTTTTTGAAAATTTTCGGAAAAACTAACTTTTTAGAAAATTTCAATTTTAGAATTTTCTAATCATAGGTCACCAAGATGGAGGCGGGGGGGAGGGGACCCCCGATGAGGTGGTCCCCCACTACCTCCACCAAAAAACGACCTTTTTTTAGTCTTTTGTACCCAATTTTTGAATCAGCTCATATGTTCGGCGGGGTCTATGTGTGATCACTCCTCAATTTTGGTCCCATGAGTGCGTGGTCCCCCCTCAATTTTGGGTCCGTGCGTGCGTGGGTCAAAGGGGCAGGCTCCCCCCCCCCCCCGTGACGACCTATGTTTCTAATATATTTTCATGAACAGTTGTAAAGACAAAAGTTTTTCGTCTTTTCATGAGCTACAACTTTGCTTTTTAGCTTATGGCATGAAACTTCACAGAGAATTTTTTATGGTTTATTCTTTGCCATACTATGTTTTTGCGATTTAATAGGAATCTAAATCGACCGGGTCTCATCGGAAATCAATCCATAGAAAAAGTATAAGCGCATTTCGCAAGCTTCAAATAGGAAAATAGGAGGTAGAGCAGGCTATTTTTATGCGAAGCTTTGATAAAAAAACACGAAAAAATTAATTATTAAAGTTTAAAAATACAAATTTAGATCTCTAACCATTACGATATTTACTTTTAGACATTGCTCCTTTATAACAGATTAAGATAAGTAAACAAATCCAAGACTAAAGCCAAACCCTAATGTCTAAATCTAAAGCATAAGCCTAAGTTTAAATCTAAACCTTATATCTAAGCCTACAGGCTAAGCCTAAAGCATAAGCATAAAACCTAAGCCTAAAACCTAAGCCTAAGGCCTAAGCCTAAGGCCTAAGCCAAAAGCCTAAGCCTAAAACCTAACATGTAAGTTAAAGCATAATCTCAATTCCTAAGCCCAAATCTTGACAATTTTTAATTATATTGGGTTGTAGAATAAGTTGTTGCCACTCAAAAATACATCTAAAATCGGCATTTTTCACTCGTTTTCGATAAAATTTTTTTCAGTAGTAAGCAAGAATGTATGACGAATACGATCCAATCAGTCTTTTTGAGCGTAACTCATGTTTGCGTGTCAACTTAAACTTTTTTTTAAATTTGGCTCTCAAAGATGTATCCTTATTTTAAACTATTGATATTTGGCTATATAAGTCGATTTTTGCCAGAATTTTCGACCCTCCTAGGTTTTTCTAGGCGCTGAACACGAATCCGCCGTTATTTTTTGTTCTAGACCTTAGGAATATGGTCAAAAATGATTTACAAAGAGGTGCTCCATACGAGGTAAAACTCCGTTTTTGGGGTTTTAACCCCTTGTGGGATATCTTCCCGTAGTTCAAATCAAAAAATTCTTTCGGATTCGAGTTCCCCGTGTCGAAAAACCCCCCAGTACAAAAAATCAGCCAAATTGGAAAACTTTTTGGAAATTCGATTTTTTTACTTCAAGGGTGGGCCAAAGGGTAAAAAATTGAATTTCCAAAAAGTTTTCCAATTTGGCTGATTTTTTGTACTGGGGGTTTTTCGGCATGGGGAACTCGAATCCGAAGAAATTTTTTGATTTTGACCACGGGAAGGTACCCCACAAGGGGTTAAAACCCCAAAAATGGGGTTTTACCTCTGGGCACCTCTTAGACTGATTGGATCGTATTCATCATACATTCTTGCTTACTACTAAAAAAAATTTCATCGAAAACGAGTGAAAAATGCCGATTTTAGATGTATTTTTTGAGCGGCAACAACTTATTCTACAACCCAATATATTTTTTAGCCGTTTTCAATGAAGATATTCAAGAAAATTTGTTAAAGAAAAAAGCTATGGAACTAGACGAGGCGGTAGAAAAATCAAAATCAAAACAAAAGCATACTAATATGTTTAAAAATCTGATTTCGAAATTTGATTCAAAAATTCCCGAGGAATATATTGAAGCTGCTAAACAAGCGAAATTTATGGCCCGTTATGAAGAGATGGCCAATATTGCTAAAATCAATTGTGCCACAGGTTATCTTCTTCAATCTAGTCCTGAACATGCCAAAAGAATTTTGAAAGATGTTAAGCATTCATGGGGTAAAAACTATCAATTTTTGGGAAACCCTGAAATGCGATTGGAGGCTCTAAAAGATTGGTTATTTGCAATCGGAATTCATGACGAAAACGATTATGAAGGTCCTGATTTGATCTTGTATTTAAAGGAATAATAAAGCTTAATTTCTATTTTATAGCAGACTCGTAGCCAAAGAGGCATGTGCCCTCCCCTCAAACCTGAAAAAAATTTTAAGGAAAAAATGGAAAAATTTTGTAAACTTTCTTAAAGGGAGCGTGAATCATGCCCGTATCGAGTCAAAAAATTTCTTGACTTTTTCGAACGAAACTCATCCTTTAGGGGTTTTTTCATGCGAGAAACACAATTTTGATGTTATTTTCGCATTTTAACGGCTCAAAATAGGTGTTCCTTTGCTATTAGTGCTTCCAAAATTTCAAGACTCAATTAGTGGGGTCCCTGAATTTTTTGATAAACTTTGTTTATTAAATTTAGTCGACCACAAACTACAACAAATAGTATACAAGTACAAAATTTGTATTAAAAAAAATCAATATAAATTCGACTTATAGGCGCCTCTAGAGATTAAGGAGTTGTTAGGGAGTGCCCACTTCTTTCAACACACCCATCCTCCCTCCTCCTAGGGAGGCTAAAAGAGGCATTTTGAGATAACAGGACCTCCCCCGCTCCAGTAATTCAAAAATGAGGCCCTCTATGACGCCACTTTCTAAAAATAACAAACTTTCTTAAAAAATAAACAAAACCATAACCTTTATAAAATATATACTTACAATGGATCCTATTTTTTTCCTCACGGAAAATACTTTTTTTCTCACGGAAAATATTTTTTCTCTCACGGATACTTTTTTCCTCAAGAAAAATACTTTTTTCCTCACGGAAAATATTTTTTCTCGGCAAATATTTTCTCTCCCCCTAAAAATTTTTTCTGCCTTAGGCTAAGGCCTAAGCTTAAAGGCCTAAGCCTAAAGGCCTAAGCCTAAAGCCTAAGCCTAAAGCCTAAGCTTAAGGCCTAAACCTAAGACTAAGCCTAAGGCCTAAGCCTATGTTTATTCATAAATTTATGACTTCTTTGTATTTTTAAAAATTGTTAGAAAAATGTTGCAACTATCATAAAAACAATATAGAGAAAAAAACCGTGAGAGAAAAAAGATTTTCCGTGAGGAAAAAAATATATGCCACTTACAATATAACATATACATAAAAAGCTAATGTATTAAAATACTATTGGCTTTATCTTTGACCTGAATTCAAAAATGAGGCCCTCTCATCATTTTCTTTAACATTCAATAAATTATGCTGATTTTTTCCATTCATTAGATCTAACCTTGCCCAAGGCTGCACTTCGGCTAAATTTTTTTAATATTAATTTTAAGTTTAACTCCAAAAAGTACCTTCTCCAAAAAGAACAAAAATAATACCAGTAACTAACAAAATTCCAGATATAATAAAAAAGATAATACGTCATTCTTCGAGTATGCCCTAAAATAAAATTGTCTACGGTGGCCGAAATGAGATTTTATTTGAGGACCACAGTGATGCAGCAAGTAGCCCGTCTTATGTTGAATTTGAAGCTCAGTTTGGGCTATTACTAGCCTTCCGAATTTCGATCCGAAAGTCGGAACCGGAACTTAGAAAAGTAAGTCGAAAGAAAACTCCCAATAAAGGGATCCGACTTTGAAAATTTGCAATACGTCTGAAACCTAAATCAAAAACTTTTTCTCCCGACTTCGGGTTCAAACTACCGGTTCCGATTTTTGGTTAGGACCACATGTGCGCAAACATCCATTAAAATTTTGAGATTTTGTCGTGATTTTTTGCCTTGGTCCCCCAAGGGGGACATACATAGGTAAGGGAGAAGGAGCCTCCTGGAGACGAGAGGGAGGTTTTTCGGAAAACTTTTGCCTTTCGGCGCCCCCCCCCCCCTATTTTTTAGTGCCCTCGCGCGCAGAGAGGGGGTCGTAATTACGACACCCTATTCAAGTATGCCCTGTATCACAGATTTTCTGGAAAAATCCAAAATTACATAAGCACTGTTCCACTACACACCTATCCTACAAGCGGCCTATCATTAGAAAGCTCTTGGCCTGAAAAAATTCTTTAGTAAAAAAATTTTTCTAGCCTTTATCTGGTAAAAGTTATAACCAAAAAACGCTAAAATGGATGTAGGAACCTCCAAAAACAAAACATTTACGGTATCAAAAAATATTTACGGTATCAAATAAATTTTATGAAAACCAGATTTGTACGATATCTTGGGTTATTATTATTGAGTTATAACATCAACTCAACAGACCCATTTTCAGTGCAAATCAGCGATTTCAGAAATGGCCTTAAATGCACTCTTTCATTTTAAAGAGACTTTTATTTTAAATTATAAACATAAACTGGAGATCGAATCAACGCCTTTACGACTGCGAAACTAACGCTTTACCAACTGCGCTATGAAAGCAATATTGTATTCTCTTCTGACAAAATACATAAGCTGAAAAAGCAAAATAAAAAAATTTAATTTTTTAAATTTTTTCAGAGGGGGTATCCCCAAGATTTTTGTGTCATTTTTCTTCCCTCACCGAGCTCTTTCCAAAAATCTAAGTCGTAACGTGACTACACTTAAGGTTACAAAATTTGGTGACACAAACAGACATTTCTCGTTTAATATCATAAGATTAAACATTATATATAGATAGAGAAAATAAATATAAACAGTTAATAAATCAGATCAGGCGCTTTTGGTTAATTATTTTTTAATTTATATTGTTGCTCCCACATTTCATAATATAAGCCTTTTTTGGCCAAGAGCTCATTATGTCTATAAATTTTTTTTAGAAGAAAAATTTTAATCATTTTGAGCTTACGTTCCATTTTCAATAATTTTTCCTTGCTTCAACACAAAAATTCTATTCGCATGGATAACTGTCGTTAATCTATGCGCGATAATTAAACTTGTTCTTGAACGACACAGTTCACTAAGTTTATTTTGAATAACATGCTCAGTATGAGTGTCAAGAGCAGAAGTCGCCTAAAAATTGATAAATTCATCCCTAAGCGCGATAGATCTTACCTCATCCAGCAAAATATACTTCGGATTTTTTAAAATCGTTCTGGCTATTGATAGACGTTGTTTTTCTCCCCCAGAGAGTTTGATTCCTTTTTGTCCAACGTTTGTATTGTAACCATCTGGTTGGGAAGCAATAAAATCATGAATAGCCGAGGCTCTGGCTGCTTCTTCAATTTCATTTTGAGAAGCTTCTTGATATCCATATTTTATGTTAAACCTAAAATTGGATATTTGGGATGGGTGGGGGAATATTTTCACATTGCGACAAGATACTGAAATTTAACCAGCTCAAAAGCCCCTCTGGTTCATCTCTAGGAAGAGACATTAAAGAGACAGCGCCAGTACCATATCATAGGGTTTTGGATGTTTTCCCGATGGCCAAGTGGCTAACTTGCTCGACTTTCACTCATAGGGCACGGGTTTGAAAAACTTACCCTATAGATTCATCAAATATATCAATATCTTGTGAGACGATACCAAAATTCTTTCTTAAAGATTTTCTCGTCAACTTTCGAATATCCTTTCCGCCAATTGTGATTGAGCCTTCAATAACGTCAAAAAATCGAAGCAATAATCGATAAATCGTAGTTTTACCACTGCCCGAAGCACCGACCTAAAGAGAACATGTACTACTTTAATAATGAGGCTATACTACTCACTAAAGCCACAGTTTCTCCTGGATTGATTTTAAAGCTAACATCATCAAGAATTAATTTTTCTGTCCTATAACCAAATTTTACATTATTGAAGGAAATTGTGCTAGGTTCTTCTGGAAGATCTATGGCATCTTCTGCATCAGTCTAAATAGAAATTTTGATGGAGTGATGAGAGTTTCATACAAACCTCTATTTCTTCACTCAAAAAATTGATCATCTGATCCATATTATCATTATCTTCTTTCCATTCAATCCAAATCCATTCAAAATAATATAGAGGGCTATATAAACACCCAACATATGTAGTACAGAGCATAAAATCACTAGCAGTCATCTTATTTTCACCAAAGAATACATCGTATGCCATTATAATACTAACAAAAAGATTACTAGCATTGATGATAAAGTTCTGCAGAAACCCCAAGACAAGATGCGAAAATTGTTTTTGAGACTCAGCATGACGAGCTCTAAATACAAATAGAAAGAATAACATTTATCAGATGTTTACAAACACCCCCCCCCCCAGAGCCAACAATTTTACGGATTGCTCCGTCTGCCATCTTTTTTGGTAGAAACTATACTAACGATACCCACCATCAAATCTCTTAAAGGAGTGTGCATTTTGAGACCAATTCTCGAAAAAATTTTGAAAAATGACCCCTAGGGGTAAAATTTAACGAGAAATCGATTGCGTCTCCCTTAATTTTTGCCCATTTGAATGAGTTGGTTGGACCAGACTGTCCCCCCGCCCATGTATGCTATTCTATACCACTGCTCTCAAACACCCGAGGGATGTACAAAATTATCAATTGAGATCCAAAAATTACATTTTGATAGAATCATCAAATCGAGATCTTTCAAATTCTTCCGATACAAAATATTTGACTGTTTCAGCATTGGATAAAGAATCCGAAAAAATGGAACGTGACTGTTTATCTGCTTCAATATATTGCTCACGTAATTTAGCAAATCGCTTTGTCAATTTGTGGGTAACTCCTAAATTTTTATTTTTACAATAACTTACATATTTTTTACGGGATAGCCTCAAAAACCGGATTTTGCTGGGGTGATGCTCCAAGTAGCGTGAATTACGGTTTCCGTCTCATCCCTGAGGGCGGGGATGAACGGGGCCGAAATGAAGGGAAGGTCAAGGATGATAGAGAAAGGGTTGATTGATGGCAGGGAAGGGTACGACAGGGTAGGACAGGCCAGCTGAGATCAGAACATGGTAGAGCAGAGCAGGCAAAGCAGGTATTTCATTGGCAGTGCATCAATATCTTACCCATATACACAACTATTGTTAAAAACAAAACAGGAGAAAAACTTCTAAATTCCTTAATAAAATAAACCATTGCAAGAATAATATCCAACATAGAAGGTAGTATAACAAAAATCAAATTATAGATGAAATTGTTTGTAGATTGAGCACTTTTATTAATGAGACTATCAATCTCCCCAGATTTCTTATCTAATAATCCATGGTATGTCATCTCATGCGCATGTTTGAACATCGTCAGTTTAACGTTTCGAGAAATAGCGTTAGATATCCTTCTCCAACTATTGCGTCGAGCATGTTGTAAGAAGCTATCAAAACTTTTTATGAAAAAAGTTGCAAAGATAAGATGGAAACAAAATTGATGGTCAGTTATTTTGTCAACTAAAAATTTGGGATCAAATGCGTACAATCCTCCTCTAACTACTAAACAGGGGTTAAAGCAAACTCGTAGCCAAGGAAGCACGATCCCCCCCAACCTGAAAAAAATTTTAAAGAAAAAATTAAAAATTTTGATAAATTTCTTAAAGAGAGCGTGTGAATTCTGTCCGTATCAGGTCAAAAAAATTTCTTGATTTTTTGAACGAAACTCACCCTTTAAGGGGTTTTTCATGCGAGAAACACGATTTTGATGTTATTTTCGCATTTTAACGGCTCCTTTATGTTGAAATTGTCACTTACTTAGTCAAAATAGGTGTTCCGTTTATTTTAATTCATCCTGTAAGTGACAATTTCAACATAAAGGAGCAATTAAAATGCGAAAATAACATCAAAATCGTGTTTCTCGCATGAAAAAACTCCTAAAGGGTGAGTTTCGTTCGAAAAAATCAAGAAATTTTTTTGACCTAATACGGACAGGATTCACACTCCCCCTTTAAGAAATAGCGTTAGATATCGTTGAGGTTTTTCATCTCGGTGTCCCCCAAATTCGATCTTGGCTACGGACTTGGATTAAAGTAATTGTACACATGATGAAAAATAAATAACACACCGATCCATTTATTGCAAATATGAATAGCCAAATTAGACAAACGCTCAAACAATATAGCAGTAAAAATAAAAATAACATGTAACGAATTTTGCGACCAAATATCATGAAAGATGAATTTGTATTTAGTATAATATTCATTTCGATTTGTCCAAAAGTCTTCAAAATTATTTAGGAATTTCCATAATAGGAGCTTCTTTTCTTTATCGATATATCGTAATACGAATGTAAATAAGGGAATTGCAAATAGTGGTGCATAGATTAATGATTCAAAGACTGTAGCCATATTTTGGGAAATATCTAAAATATCCGAAACTTTTCATTTGTCAACAACAATTATACTTTTTTTCAAGGCCTCCTTATGATTTGGGAGTGGAAGGGAGAGGTGGACAATCCAAACAATTGCCCTCTCTCCCAGAAACCGAAAATGGAACATTTTTACTAATAGTCCTCCCCATAGGCATTTATTAGTGCTCCAAAAAACTAGGTGTGGGGTGGTTGATGGGGCTGTCTTCGAATCTGAGGTCATTTTTGAATAAAAATTTTTCCATCCGGGTCATATGTGTTTTTTATGGAAACCCAGACATATTTAATTTTGGAAAATTTTTTAATATCATAAAAATTTCCCATTATGATTTTTTAATCCAAAAATGACCATAATTTGCCCATTTTTTCTTCAAAGTACATCGTTTTTCTCCAAAAATCATAATTTCTGATCATTTTCCGCTTAAAAATCATGCATTTTTCAACAAAAAATTGTGAAAAAATATAGAGTGGACATTTATAATTTTTAATAAAATTTAGAACAAAATTTTTTTAAACATAAGGGAAGCCTTTGGCAAAATGACCCCTTCCGAAACTGGATTTTCGCTACTTAACTTGGGGGGACAACGACTAAAAAAGCCCACAATTTATTAGCCTTATTTTTTAGACAATTTTTCTAGGAAATAAACATTTTAAGATAGACACGACGTGTGTGAGCTACAACACTGGGTGGAGTGTATAAGAAAACCACTATCCCGGCTAATGTTACAAATCAAATTGAAATGCTTCAAAAGATAAGTTTAAATTTCCTTTCATTGTATAATTTCTCAATTAGATGTCTGCGTGGGATGAAACATAAAATTATAGATCAGTATTACTTAGAGCTTATCATTGTGAAATAATGATGTCAGTCCATTTATGTGCCGAAAAAACTTCGCCTTTCGCTCAACCTCCATTTTCTTATCACTTTTATTATGCTATTTCTTTTTTAACGCAAGTACAAAAGAAAATTCTAAATATTAATAGGGTAGTCTAACAAAAAAAAACGCATAAAATTTTGAATTTTTTACAAGCTTTTCGTTGTAATACACAAACTTTTTTTGAATTTTTTGAGGAAAAATCGATTTTTTGCAACAATCTTTTAAATTTTCATAAAATGAACATTGTAGCAATTTTTACAACTCGACGACACGAATAAAATGACACCAAAATTATCCAATTTGAAAATTATTTTGGGTTATTGAAACGAAAACATGAATCAGAATTTTCGTTT
>JAQGBS010002544.1:0-12977 GCA_034698545.1 Acrobeloides obliquus | reverse complement strand
TTATTGTGGCTATATGACTTTCGAGGCCATTTCATGGATTACGTAATTTTTAGATAAAATTCTATTTCAATTTTTAGTATGGGTTTCAAGAGGGGGCATGCTATTCAAATTGTTTCGATGGGTTTACTTTTAATGCAGCGTAAGAATATATGGAGCTACTTCGGTCTCTTATACCCCCATTGAACGTGGTCTAAAAATTTTATTTTTCGAAAAAGAGGCAGATAAGAAAAGAATTGTTAGAGCGTTCAATTGAGCTATCGGGCGATGGAAACGGATTTAAACTCGATTTTTGGCGAACTTTTGAAGTATGGGAGCAATCAAAAAACAACTTGGGGTCGATTGTTGTATTTGATTAGTGTCAAGTGATTAGTGACAAGTTCACTAAATAACTGACAAGTTTGTCACTTGTCAAAAAAGTGATTAAGCTCTTTAGCTTAATCACTTTTTCTGACAAGTGACAAACTTGTCAGTTTTTTAGTAAACTTGTCACTAATCACTCGTCAAGTGCCCACTTGTCAACTTTTTCATTCATTTTTGCTCACTTGACACTAGTTAAGTACAACAATTGACCCCTGTACATCTTTCGAAAAAGTTAATATGCAAAAATTCGATTTTCCAAAAAATGGAGCACGTTTTTACGCAAAAATAACATTGCCAACGTGTTTCCCGTATAAAATTATCCTTCTTCGCATTGTGGAGATCTTCCAATCTCAAGACCTACTGGTTTAGATAAAGAACAAGCCAGCACAATCTGGCTTGTTCTTGGTGAGGGTCGCCACTAATACGTTGAGACGGCTCCCGAACGGACTTTAGTTCACTAATTGTGTTCGGAAATATCACTAATAGGCGTCCGAACATTTCAGAATGCGTCCGAACGCCTATTAGTGATGTGTCCGAAATAAATTAGTGAAGTCAAAAATTTCCAAACGAATTAGTGGCGGACTGAGGGTCAGTTGCCAATTTTATTCCAACAGGCAACAACTGGTTCATATGTGACACATTTGTGCATAGATGAAGCAAGCCAGGTAGCGAAAATCCATGTCTATTACTCACATTAGGCTTACCTCGTTTTATACAACTTTTCTTCACAGGGGATGGCAAACAGCTTCAGGTATATGCAAAAGATATTTCAGGATATCTTTTAAGATATGGATATCGTTCTATGGTCATTTTTGAGAAAATTTCGAAAAATAAACAAATTTTCGACCACAATGAGGTATAAGAGCCGAAGTAGCTTCGAATATATCTTCTAAAGAAGACATTTTTCAACGTATAAATTTTTTAGTATCAAGTTGTATTGATTTTGATACATATGTTGACAACGATGATGGTAGATCCGACGGCGGCGGTACGGTACTATGGCAAAGAAGCAAAATCAAAACTTCAGCTGTTCGATCCTTTGAGCATATTTCGAATCAAACCATCAATTTGAATAGTTTTAAACTAGACAAGGATTACGTGGTATGACAGATTCATTAAGAAATTGGCGCCACTACATTTTGGAAGTTGGTGGGGGGAGATACACTGCTGGTCGTAAAGATAGATCCACTCTAGTTTTTAGGAGTTTCGGGGTTTGGAACACTCAAGAACAGTCAGAAGCCTTATAAAACGATAGCCCACGGTCGAAAACTAGGTTGTCGAGGAAAAAAGTTTCGGGCAAAATTTATATTTCACGGAATTTAACTTTATTCCTCAAAAACATAAACCGCGGGTTATCGTTTTATAAGTTTCCCGACTTTTCTTGAGTGCTCTAGACCCTGGAACCACCCAAAAATTAGGGTGACTCTATCTCTTTATGACCGTCAGTGTATGATCGTGGGGCATAATGTTCAAGAGAAAATGGGATGGCACCAAAAAATTAGTATGTATAATAAATTTTTAGGATAACAATAACCAACACCCAGCTTATCAAGTACCCTTGCAAAGATTATCAAATAAACAAATTAGTTATCTGCTAAAAAAATATTCTATGAAAGGTACACCGAGTCTACACTTGAATGTAAGTTTATTGATTAAGGCTGTGCGGTAAACGTCTCGACTTGCTGGTCAAGACTTTTAACGTCTCGACTTAGTGGTAATTCGAACGTCTCGACCAGCAAGTCGAGAAGTTTAACGTCTCGACTTTAGCTGATCGAGACATTTACCGCGCAGCCTAAATGACCAAACATCAAGATCAATGCATGTGATTCTTGTTTAAAATATGATCCTAAAGAGGGCCGTTGGGATGTTGCAAGCTGAATGGCTTGATTGTGCATGCGAATCTTGTTAAGAGTAAAGTCTAAGTGATCTTTCTTATCCCAATTGCCCTCTTAAGGGCCACATTTTAACAAGAACCAAATGCTAATTTTTAAGCTGATTTTCAATTGTTCCAATAACCTGATATTTTAGCAAATGAGCAAATCTGAAAAGATGAACATGCTCCAGCAAGTGATAGCCGATAGGGCTAAAATTCGTGCACCTGTGGTATTATCACAAGTTCGCTTGTTACCTGGCGATTTGACCATTCAAGCAGAACCATGGATAAGTGAATCCAATCAGAAAAGGACTACAATAGTCCCTCAAGTCAAAAAAATCACAATGTCGCCAAGATTGATCGAGACATTTGATTCTAAAAATGGCCAAAGGATTGGTCTTGAAAACGAAAGAAATTATGTATTTCAAAAAGAAACTGGTACGTTTAAGAATTTAGACGCGTTTTCATGTTTTGTCAATGCGCGCAATCGATTTCCCGCACAAAGTTACCCTTAGAGAGGTCATTTCCAAAGAAAAAAAGCTAAAAAATTTTTCTGGAAAAAATAACGTGAGATCGCTTAACCCTTAGTGCAGTCAAGTTTCGGTTTTATGGTATCCGGCGGAGGACATAACGACCACGCAGGGATGCCGGCGGGAAAATTTCGTATATAAAAAATCGACTTGCTATATATATCAAATTTCTCCGCCGGCATCCCTGCGTGGTCGCTGTCATAAAACGGAAGTTTGACTGTAGTATCTAAAAATGTTTATGTTTAGATAATTCACAAATAATTACTGATGCTACAGAGTCTCCTGAACCATCAACACCTTTAATACCGGAATTTTCAACAACTTTAATACCGGAAGTGAAAATTGAAGAAGGTGAACAATCAGCAGATGTTGTTTCTGAGATCCAAAACACTGGTGCAAAATCAAGTGAACAACTTCGAGAAATTTCCGTGAATTTGCATCAAATGAAGGAAAAGTATGAAGCTATGAAATTGAAGTTCTTACGACGGTTGCGTGAATTGAATGAAAGGAAAGTCAAGTTGGCTAAAAGGCGACGGTTGAATTTAATGACCCAGGGACCAAGTTCTGATTCATTTAATGGAATGAAAGTGGGAGTAGATGTCCAAGAACCTGTTATTAGCTTGGATAAGCACGAAGATTTAAGTGAATCACAAGAATTGTAAGCTTGAGGGTACAGTCAACTCTCTATTTAGTGACCCCTTCCGAGAATTTTCCCGCCAACACGCTCACGCAGGGATGCATTGACACCCCTCCCTGGGTGTCACTAAATCAAGAGTTGATTGTATGTGTTTGACGTTAATTTGGAGAGGGGATAAACCAAATGAAAATTTTTATACTATTTCAGGTACGGAACAAGTGACCTACCCAAATTTTTTTTCAAAAATACTTTTCTCGGGGGTATTTTTATACGTAGAATCCAAAAATCGCACTCGAAAATTCTGAAAACGCTTTCTTGGACATGAAAATGCCAAAACACGACCACGCAGGGATGCATGGCGGGAAAACTTTTAAAAAAAATCGAATTTTGGACAAAAAAATTTTGCGATGCTTGAATTCTACTCATAAAAGTGTAAACTCATAAAAAATACTTCTAAAATTTTATTTTTGAAAAAAATATGGCTGGGTCACCTGTTCCGAACTAGTACCCTGTTTCATTTTTAGTACTACACCAAGTCAATTCAAGCCTATTTCAAAAAGCGAAATTTTGCAAAAATCGGAAAATTCTCATTCAATAAGTTCTTTCGCGGCTTCTGATGAAGATGAAAGCATACCAGTCTCTTCCAAAATTCTTCCCGATATTCAAGAACCTGACCAAACAGCGGAACAATCGACAAAAACTCCAAATACTTCATTTAACTTATTTGAGTCTTTTGAAAAACGACCTGAACAAGAAGCTAGAAATTCGTTGGAGGAAGGCCACAAAGCTGTAAATCAAATGAAGTTGAACATTATTAGACCATTGAAATCGCACGCTAAAGTGCATTCATCCAAGACTACTTCGGTTAAAAATTCAGTAACAGGGAATTCAAGAAAGGAACACTTTGCCAAGTATTATGGTATAAATTTGAAAAATTTTATTGTGCTATCAAACTCAGAAATATGCAAATTTTAAGCACAAACATAGATTGTTCATACAGTCAACTCTCGATTTAGTGACACCCCAGGGATGGGTCACTAAATCGAGAGATAGCTGTATGAACAATCTATGTTCGTGCTCAAAATTCGCATATTTTTGTCCATTGACAAGAAAGATTGTCACTTTTGTATTTGATTTTTTTCTATAGTCTGTTTCACGAGAACAGTCGAAAAAAGTTGGCACTCTATAGTGCAGTTGGTAAAGAAGCCGACCATCCGATTTGGTAAGTTAATTAAATTGAGCCTTTCAGGTTTGATCCCGCTAAGGCACTCTTAAAGGAGAGGGACCTAAAATAACGTAATTTTTTCAAAAGATTTTCTGAAAATGAACCCTATATAGAGGTAATTTTATACGGGGAATCGATTGCGCACATTATCAAAACATGAAAATACTTGCTTGACCCTGATTCTTAACGCCTAGGAGCTTAGGCGTTTAAACCCCTGGCGTCTAGGGATCAGGGTCAAGCAAGCATTTTCATGTTTTGATAATGTGCGCAATCGATTCTCCGCCTAGAAAAACCCTAGAAAGCTGGTTTCCCTGCGAAAATTCGAAAGTTCATTTTCAGTTCGTTACACATAACCCCTTTCCTGAATCAGGGTCAACGAGAAGCATTTTCAGGGTTCGGAAATGTGCGCATCCCGATTCCCCGCATAAAATTACCCTTGTAAGGATCATTTTCAGAAAAAAATTTTGCTTCATGAAAATTTTTAAAATCATTTTGAAATTCAAAGTTTCGACCCTAGTAGTAGGACCGAATTTGCGGGCTCAATGTTGCTTAGCTTGCCAGATCGGACAGCTTCTCTCTATCAACGGCGCTATGGAGCCTGCCAACTTTTTTCGACCGTTCTCGTGAAACAAACTATAATAGGTCAGCAAAATATTCAAGAAGTCATACCACTTGTTCAAAAGCAAGACTTCGGAATTACTCCACTCAACGAATTTGAAGAGGTGACCCAACCTTCTCGTACTACAATTCATTCGCCTCATCTGCAAGCGAAACGTGTCTTTACTTCATCGCTATTTGGTCCAGGATTTAACATAAGATCTCTTAGATTGCATGCTAATGCTTATGCTTTGCCGGCTGAAGTTGCTCTAGTAAAGCATTCGACTAGCAGGATTTTATCGAAAGCACCCAAATCAAGTTTTGTACCGAAAGCAAAATCTCCCCCTCAATTGGATGAAACAAAAGAGTTTTCGTCGGAAACAAACGTGTTCGGTGTTGAAGAAACTACACAAGCTACAATAGAACCATATGAAGAAACTACACAAGCTACAACAGAACCATATGAGGAAACTACAGAAGAAACAGCAAATCCATATTTAAGAGATGGAGATGCTATTATAAAAACCAGGTATGAAGCTACAACAGAACCATATGAAGAACCTACACAAGAAACAGCAGAACTATATGAAGAAACTACACAAGCTACAACAGAACCATATGAAGAAACTACACAAGCTACAACAGAACCATATGAAGAAACTACACAAGAAACAGCAGATCCATATTTAAGAGATGGAAATGCCATTATAAAAACCAGGCATGAAGGCAGATTAACTTCACTTAATTATTTGAAGGGAGAATCTCTTTTAGGTATATATTTTGTAAATCTTATAGTAGAAATTTTTTGGATACCACGAAACTTTTTATTAAATCAGGCAACGTGTACATTGAAACGAAAAGAAACGTGGATCCTTATATAGCTTTTTTGATGTATCCCTGCGTGATCGTATTGGCGGGAAAATCAGTGATAAAAATTTCCCGCCAATACGACCACGCAGGGATGCATCAAAAAGCTATATAAGGATCCACGTTTCTTTTCAATGTACATAATTCAATAAAAGTTCCGTGGTAGCTAAACCAAATTTCGACTATAATTTCCTGTTGATCATTCATGTTTGTAGAAAAACATCTTATTCCGGAACATGTTGACCGTGATACCAACGGAGAACCATCCGCTGAAATTCCACGTAGTGTAATGCTTGAAAAGATTCAAAAACATGATGACCATGATCCGGTACATGTTGACGGTGATCCGGAACATGTTGATCGTAATACCAACGAAGAAAATCATCTACCATCAGATGAAATTTCACATAGCGTAATGCCTGAAAAGCTTCAAGAAAATGCAGATGAAAAAGTTTCAAGTGGAAATCTTACAGCAATAGAATTGGTGAACAAATTACATGAAGTATTTGATACATCAAACGTTCAGACGTCAGACGGTTCAGCTAAAGCTAGTGGTGTTAAAATAACGGATAATGATGCAGAAGTGGAACCAAATGACTTAGAAGGTTAGGTTAACTTTGGACTTCTTCTGAGAGCCAGAAACAAGCAATGCTGAAATTTGCAAATTCGTTAAAAGGGGGTCAACTTTGCAGCAGCATATCCGAAAAATTTTTTTTGAAATTTTTTCAAAAATGACAAATTTGTATCAATTTTTTTTAGAATTTGCCCAAACAGATGAAGAAGCAATTTGTGATGCAATTACATGCAATTTTGAAAAAGGTTAGTGACAAACTTTCGGAGCTACTACACAATGTGTGAAAATGAAAAGTCCCCTCATCTATCCAAGGAAGTAAAAAGTCCTCATGAAGATGAAAAGTCCTCATCCCTTCAAGAAGGAGTTGAGAGATCTTATTGAGCTTTTGAACGAAGATGCCAAAAATCGACAAGAAGCCTTTTTTAAAGCAAGAAACGAAAAAGCAAAGATAAGATTCGTGAAACCATTACAACATTGGAATCAAGAGTTGGAACGGAAACTAAAAGATTCAATCAAAATTTTCGACAAAATTTATGTTATACCCCAGGTTCTTATTGGCAACTTTCACTGGAAATATGATCAAGAGAGTTTTCATTTTCCCGCTCATATGAAAAAAATTTTTGGGTAAAAACATGCGGAAAATCGGAATTTGACATTTACGAAGCAAAAAAATGCTTCCCTGATTCAGGGAAGGCCTGTGTATTGAAGCGAAAAGTCGTAAAAAGTGATTTTTCGCTTCAATGCACAAACTTTCCCTGAATCAGAGAAGCGTTTTTTCGCTGTCAAATTCGGATTCCTTGCATGTTTTTACCCCTAGAAATTTCATTTCCAGAAAAATTTTTCACGTGGGCGCCCCCTATTGTGTAGTAGCTCCAAACTTTCTTTTTCAACATTTTTTTTATTAGAAAACCTTTGCGAATGGGAAGCCAGTAGAGATCTATTAAGTCCGGCTAGTCGCCATTATTTGATGCTCAAGCGCATGATGCATAGAAATAAGAGAAGGACACACTATATCCAGAGAACTTGGCACAATTGGCGAGGACGATATCGTAACCGAGTTACTGGGATTGCAAGAGCACGTTTGTTGCAGCAAGAAATATTATTTGTAATCGTTTAATCTAGGTGTGTTTTCAACCGCAAATCAACACTTTGCTGCCGCCTATGTTCGACCTTTTCAACGTGCTACTTTAACTGGAAAACTTCTTTCGAGAGAACAAGAAACGATTCGTTTCCGTGCGTGGGAAGCCACTCGGAATGTGCAACTAAGAGTTTGTTGCGATAGCACAGAAAATTGTGTTTTTGAGACTGATTTGGGTATCAAGAGAGGCACTAGAAGGTGGTTGGTTTATCAGGCTACTTGTCCGGCTGGTACGAGCAAAGTAAGGGATCTTTTGATGATTGAGAATCCCAACTTTTTCAGCGAGTGATTATAAACCTATCCCATTTTTTCAATTTATTTTACATGCTGGACTAGGGGTCGAAATAGGGGCTGGTTCCTTGGTGAGGCAGGCCATCAGGGGGGGAGGTGAAAGACCTTTTTAGTCTATTTACACAGAACTGAAATCGAGGCAGTAACGTAACCAGGGGGGAACACAGCCTGAACAAAGCCTAATTTTAGATCATTTTTGAATGCGTCAACCATGGTGTCTATCAGGGTGCTTGTGGGCTAGATGACATCCATTTGTTTAACGACTATTGCCCAAGACTCTTTCCAATCGATGAACAAAGGAAAAGAAGAAAAGTCAAATTTGCCTCATAGATTAGGTTGAAAAAAGTTGTATGTAGTGCCATTTAGTAATACTTCTAATACCGGTATTTTGTTAGTTGTTTATTTGTACAAAAAGTCTGTTGTATTTTCTATAAAATTTACACACAAATACGTCATAAAAAATAGTGAGCATAACAATAATACCCGAGGTTAAAGACACAAAAATCTAACAAAAATACAGGGTGTATCCAAAAAAACCGGAATTTGGGATTTTTTCATGTTTTTCGACCCGATTTTTTTATAAATAACCCTATTAAGGCTAATTTTATGTGAGGAATCGATTGTGCACATTCCCGAAGCTTGAAAATGCTTCCATGAGCTAAAAAAATCGAACATGTACTAATTTCCCTGAATCAGGGTCAGGAAAGCTTTTTCAAGATTCGAGAATGCGCGCAATCGATTCCCCGCATAAAATTAGCCCTAAGAGTTATTTTTAAAAAAAATTTTGAAAAATTTTCACCAAAAAACGTACAAGTACGGGTTTTTTGTGGCTCACCCTGTATACTTCTTATTTATCAAGCAAATCTTTCGCTTCGTTGATCTTTGTAGCCAAATATGGAGATCCACCTAAAAGGATTGTATTATCAGATATAAGAAAACTTTTTACTCAAAAAACACTTCCCTGATTCAGGGATTATGTATTCAAGCGAAAAGTCGCAAAAATGCAATTTTTGCCTAAAAACGATCCCTTTTTTGGGGTAAAAATGTTATTTTTTCTCGAATTTTCGTCTTGGAGTGTCTCATCGAAATGCAAGCGAGTTTTCGATCGTAATCGAATAAAAGCATGCAGGTTTGATCGATTTTTTGATGATCAAAATTTCCGATCTCTAATAGATAAAGTCATTCTATATCAACACATCGTCCAGGAAATTTAAGGAAGTAGAAAAAAATACCTCGATCAGGATGATTCACAATCATTATTCTTTTATGGGCATCTTTAATTCTATCAGGTTTAGCATTGTATGGAACGCCGAGGATTTTCGCAGCTTCTGATTTCGACATTTTCTGTTCAAAACCTCCACGTGGGTATTTAGAAAACTGAAAGTTATTCACTAGTTAAAAAGAAACTAAACCATCCGGATCGACTTGATACCTTCAGATTTTGATGAAACCTAGCTAGTTTTGTTCGCCATGCTCGATTTACTAGGAGAAATAATAAAATTATCGGCCCATAGAGCTTTCTCGATTTTCTTTAGGATTGTCTATATAAGCCTATATAGGCCTGATTTGTATGGTACACCGACCATGATTAGTCTATGAGGGAAAATATCAAGGGTGACAAGTCTGCTGATGTTTTCAGAAAAGTGTTGATTTTGAGGTGTCAAAAATCTGGCAAAATGCTGATTTTTCAGTGTCAAATCTGATTTTTGAGATGCGAAATTTTGTCAAATTTATAAAAAATATAATGGAAAATTAGCATTTTGCTGATTTTTACTTGTCAAATCTGATTTTTGAAGTCAGATTTTCTGATTTTGAAACAAATGTTTTTGGCATCCCTGGAAAATATGATGCTAAAAGGATTCCTTACCCCCACATTTCTTAATAAAACTGCAATCGTATTTAAATTTGGACTTGAGGAAAATTTTATAGCACCGAAAAACCACTATTTTACCTAAAATAACGAAAATTTTCGGTGCTATGAATTTTTCCTTAATTCCAAATTTAAATCTGATTGCATTCTTACTAAGAAATGTGAGAAGTAAGAAACCTTTTTAGCATCATATTTTTCCTCATAGACTTAATCCTGGGGGTCTACCATACAAATCAGGCCTATATAGTCTTATATAGACAATATTATAGAAAATTGGAAAAGCTCTATTTTTCATTTCTCCTAGTACAATTGAGTATGGCGAACAAAACTAGCTAGGTTTCATCAAAATCTGAGGGTATCAGTCGATCCGTTTCCTTGTTAGTCATAAAAAAACGTACCACTTCGCCAGGTAAAATTTCGGTAGCCTTCTTTAATAATGCTCGATTTCGCAAAACATATCTTCCAGCATAACCGGCGGCTCCCAATCCAAGTCCAATTAATATCAAAGTTGAACTCTAAAAATAGTTTGTATTGAAGGAAAGATCATTTTAAAGAAAACTAAGGAAATTTTGTACAGTTAAACCCTCGTTTTGTGACACCCGGCAGGGGACATACCGACCATACATTCCCAAAGGGGGGGGGGAATCTCCCCCCTAACCAATCCGGCAGAAAGGCCAAAAATAGGACCAACCCGGCATCGGAGCGGTCGGGTTGGTTCTTTTTTTGGTCCTCAAAATTTTCAAAAAAAGCATAAGGGGGGAGGGGAACCAAGGAAATTTTAGATCCAACCTAGCACCAGACCCTTCTCTCCCTCCTGTTTGTCCATTTATGATACCAACCACGCAGGGATGCCGGCGGGAAAATTTGGTATATAAAGAAATCGACTTGCTAATATATATCAAATTTTCCCATGGCATCACTGCGTGGTCGCTGTCATAAAACGGAGATTTGACTGTAATCAAAAACAAATTACCATTTTTAAAGCAAATTATGAAGTGCACGACCAGAAATTCTAAAAGATTATTATGAAAATTGTACAGAATGAGAATTTCAAAAAATCAAAAAGTTTCGAGATGTTTTCATAGTAAGAATATCGAAATTGAACAGACTCAAAACTTTCCTTTCAAAATTCACTCGTCTTTGAACATTTGAATAACTATGACAACAAAAATAAATCGAAATTATCAAATTTTATTTGTTATTTCAGGGAAGAAGCATAGTTCTCTCGCTACGCCTCCGGACCGTCCGATTTTGAAAGTTAAGCCCAGAGCGTCTAGTTCGGTTTCCGAAGCCTTGAGCATGTGGAATCCCCGGGGCGCTGGGCATGCGCAAAAAAGCCCCAATAATTTGGGAGTAACTCCTGTTGTGGGCTGCTCATCCCTCTTGAATATGAATAGCAAGAGAGAGACAGGAGACTGATATAAGAAATTTTCTTGCCGATTTTTTTTAGACTTTAGTTTTTGTATAAAAAATGTCCAGAATGATTGTAGAAACAAATTTATTACAGTCATTCATAACATAGGTGGACAAGGGAGGGGGACTGTCCCCCTCGACTTCTTATTGGCCGAAAATATTGATGACCACTTCTTATTTGCCTCGAAAAGTCGAAAAATACACAAGGGTCCCTCTTAGAAAAATGCAAAAATAGAAGGGAGCCTCAAAAAATCGTGATTTTTATCTCTTTTTTAGTGTTTTTTTTCAAATAAGAAGTGGTAAAACTATTATAAAATCGACCATTTCTTATTTTGGTTCAAATCTAAATCAAGCTTGTTAGAGGTATTTTTTGCGATAAATCAATTGCGCGCATTGACAAACCATAAAAACGCCAAACACGACCACGCAGAGATGCCTATGAAAATCTATAAAATGAAATCATTCAAGTGTGACCCCTCACGAGAATTTTCCCGCCAACACGACCATGCAGGAATGCATTGCAAAAGTATAAATACAATAAAAGCGATTAGTGAGGGTGCTCATACTCCGTTGGCGCGCCAGTGCAAAATACACTGTAAGCCGTTGGCACGTGCCAACGACTTTTATCGCGCGTCAACGCAGTTTTTGCACAAAAAATATATTTCTCTTTTAAGATTTTGTGGAATTTTTCATTTTTGGGCAATTTCTGAAGATTTTTGCACAAAATCCGACATTTTTCACACGCGCCAACGCCTTTTCCCGCGTGCTAACGATTTTTATTTTAAAAACTGCGTTGGCGCGTGATAAAAGTTGTTGGTGTACGCCAACGGCTTACAGTGTTTTTTGCACTGTCACGCCAACGGCTTACTTGTCGCTTACCGTGTTTTTTGCGCGCGCCAACGGAGTATGAGCACCCTGACACCCTCCATTCGATTTGGTGACCGCTCCCGAGAAATTTTCCCGCCAAACACGACCACACAGGAATATCTATGAAAATCTATAAAATGAAATCATTCTACAAACAAATTACCGTTGAATCCACTCAACAATCAAAAAAATGAATAATTCAATTGAAGAAATTAGAGGAATGAATCTCAAGGATCTCTACACGGAAAAGTAAATCATGGAGTACGTATGTCAAGACTCAATTGAACGAGGAGCCAACCGTTCATTCTTTGGGTTTTGCCATAGAAGAACCGCCGCAGTGCTGATTACAATGATTCCGTATACATGTAATCCAAAGCTGTTGTTTTATTCTTTTCCCAACGGCCCTCTTTAGTACCATGTTTTTAACAAGAATCACATACTGTTCAGGCTTAAAATGCTCATTTTCACGAAAAAGACTCGTTTTCATGTTTTTTCAATGCGCACAATCGATTTATCGCAGAAAAATAACTCTAACAATCTTGATTTTAGAAAAAAATTTTTACATAAGGCAGATATTTTTGCACATACAGTCGGCGCTCGATAAACCGACACTCCCGTCGATTAGGAGAATTTTCATTGGAAAAACTCAAATTTTTTTAAATATTTGAGGTCGTTAACCAACTATAGCTTGCTTTTAGATGAACCTTTCTATTGGTAGTCGTGTGGATGTTAATG
>JAQGBS010002543.1:0-12979 GCA_034698545.1 Acrobeloides obliquus | reverse complement strand
TGACAATGTGTCGAAGAATCGGAGTGGGAAGAAGAGGAGGATGCGCGAGGAAGATGATGACTATATCACTGGTTATATGCCGGATGAATTCGCTTTTAACAAAAGTGAATTCTTTAAGGTAAATTTTTAAAATAGAAAAAATTTTTGGGGTCGAATCCTTGGGCTTAGGTTTAGGCCGAAGCAAGCTTAGGTCTAAGCCTAGGCTTAGGCCTAAGCATAAGCCTAAGGATGGAAAACCTTATGTTATGGTATTCGTTTTACTTGTCTCGGAGAGCTGAGTCGAATGGAATGTCTCTTTTTTTCAAATTTCTTCAAAAAAATTTTTTAGGTCGAAAAACTCCTCAACACTTGGGGTTGGGGTCGTTGGAAACTTATTAAAGAAAAAGCCGAGCTCAGCATTTCGGAAAGCGATATCGAACATATTTCAAGAACACTTTTGTTGTGCTGCATACGAGAGTATAAATTGGACGAGCGAATCCGAGAATTCATTTGGGCTCTCATCACTCCATCCGGTGGTGCCATCGGAAAAGGTGGCAAGAAAGGTGTCATCGGTGGAGGTCTATACCATGAAGGTATGTCAAGAAAAAATTGAATTTTATAAAAAGGATATCACCATTTTTCTCAGCATAGTCGAAAATCTTTAAACGACACCCATCAAGGCTATAAAAAAGTTCAAAACTTAAATTCCCTGATTCAGGGACATTTTTGCGACAATACAAAAAAGTTTAAATTTTTTATGTATGATGTGTGTCGTTTTTGAATATGCTGAACATGATGGCGATATTAATTTTCGATTTTGAACATTTTTTGAGAATCCAAAATTTAGGCTGGGCAGCACTTCCCGAATACAACCCACCAGCATTTGCGGTCGATTCCTCTTTCCAAAGACATGTCCAACGACATGCCAACAAACTTCTCACCAGGGTCTACCATCTTCAAATCTTGTATAGACAAGTGATTGTGGAAAAAGAGGCCGACATTATGGAGCAAGACAAAGCTCACAACGAAATCCAACTCTCCATTCCCATGATTGGCGACCCGCCGACCGACAAATGGGACATCCAATGTGATAAGAGTTTCCTCATCGGAATTTTCAAGCACGGTAAAAAATGAAAAATTTTGACGAACCCCAAAATTTTTTTAGGAATGGAAAATTACGAGGCCATCCGAACCGATCCCAAACTTGTCTTCCTCGAAAAAGGCATCGAACAATTCCCCACAACCATTGAGCTAAACACCAGATTCAAGCGGCTCGTGCTCGTTCTACAAAGACAAGCAGATTCCCAGACAGTCAAAAAATGGCCACCCCATGAACAAGCGGAATTTATGCGAATTTTGAGAAACTATGGGGTCAAAGATGACCCCACAAGTGCAAACGTGATCAATTGGGGTCGATTCCGGGAACTGTCGACGACATTGACTAAGAAAACCGACTCGGAAATGTTGGAGCAGTTGTACTGCGTTTTGGCTATGTGCACGAAACAGCAAGGAGGTAAAAAATGGGAAAATTTTTAATTATCCTTAAACTTAGGCTTAAGCGTAGTTTTAGGCTTAAGCCTAAGCTTAGGCTTAGACCTAGGCCTTTTTGTTCTCGAATTTTTGCGATTGTTGTTCTAAATATTTTGTGAAATTTAAATTTTCTACAATTTTGAGTTTTAACTAACTTTTTCCATTTTAAGGAGAACTTTCGGCCGTGGATCAAAAACGCGCCTCATCGGTGGAGCCAATTTCTGCAAGAAAAGCCGAAAAGTTGATGAACCGACTGCATTTGATGCGAAAAATCCACGCTATTATAACAACTGGTATACATAATGTGAAAAATAGTCTCAAACTGTGTTCCACCGAGGCCATGCCTAGTGGTTGGTCGGATGTGCACGACGAGCAGTTGTTGATAGTTGTCGATAAATGGGGTTTAGAAAATATCGGCACGAGGACGAAGCAGTTGCCGGCGTTTCAAAAGGTAGGAATTGTAGTAATTTTTTACCAAAAATGACAGTTTTTAGGCTTAGGTGCAAGCCTAGGCTTAGGGTTTACGGCTATCAGAAAAACGCCATTTTTTGACCAGTTTTTAGCAAAAAAACCATTTTTGTAGGGTGTCATAAACGGAAATTTGACTGTATATGGGAGGGAGGGGAAGCTATAAAGCTTACATAATATATAAGCTTTTTGTTATTTGTAGATCATCCACCCCGACGAGAAAACCATGCTCCGACGAGTGGTCGAAATCTGTACCACCATCGAGACCGGGCGGTGGAATGGCACCGCTTCCATCGACATGATCGAGGACGACGATCTCGATCTTGCCACCACCCAGATGATTGCCACGCTCCAACGAACTCTTGCGACAGGCTCGCCTCGTAGTTCACAAGCGCGACGTGGGCGTAGCCGAAAAGACAATTTGATCCCAGGTCTAACTGGAAAAGCTTCAACTTCTTCAACAGCCTCGGTAAGTCTAGAATTAAACGAATTTGAGGAGGAAAAAAAGAAAAAAAATTTTAAATTAAAAAATGAAATGGACGCGATGGGGATCGAACCCGAGCCATCAAAATAAAAGTCTACTTGCTTAGCCATTACGCTATGCTGAACACAATTAAACGTCGTTCAAAATCTTTAGTTAATTTTTAAAAAAATTCCATTTTTAGATGCAGCAAGCCGTCCTCAATGACTACACCCAACTTCTCGGCCTAGCAGCCAGTAGTTCGAACCTGAGCCAAGCCCAACAATTACAACAGCTACAACAACTCCAGGCGTTGTTCGCCCTTTCCGGGCTGGCGGCATCCGTCGGTGCTACGACGGCAACCAGCTCGCTGACTTCGAATACGACATCCAAATCGACGACCGCTTCGATTTTGGCCACGGATTCGGATGCGTTGAACTTGAGTAAAAAAGACACTCCAAAAAATAGTGTGGTGACTTCGACCAAGAGTGCAAGTGCTGGTGGGTCTGGTGTTGGAGGATCGGGATCGAGTGGAGGAGGAAGTGCACAGACTAATGCGTCCGCAGTTCAGAATCCATTGACATCACTGTCCTTTCCGGAATTGCTGGCGTTATCAGCACTGCCCAAAGGTATGGTGGACAAAAGAAAAATTCGTTAAAAATTGAAAAATTCGAAAAAAATTGAAAATTTTGCCCAAAATTAAAAAATGTTGTATATTACAACGAAAACAATGCGAGTTTCGAAATATGACAAGCCCATACCTTTTATCCATGTTCAAGAAATCAAATTTTAGAGACCAACATTCATGTGGTCCATTCCGAGACTGGTGTACGTTTAACTGGCGACAAAGCCCCGAAACTCAAGCACCTCGAACAATGGCTCATAGCCCACTCCAAGTATAAAGTTGACCTCAATTCGATGTTCGGCTTGTCCACGAACAGCACGAATGCATCAAGTACATCGGCTAAAACAACTCCCTCAGCTACCCCAGCCAAATCGGCTGTTGTCACCAAGGCTTCTACAACAGCCACATCGGTGCTGTCGACGCCGATTGCTTCGACGTCAGAAATTTCCCCAGGTGGAGGTCTAGAGCCGGGTGAGATACCGAAGCCGAAAGCGACAACGGCCACCCCTGCAACAGATCCAACAATTGGGGTGTTCCATAGGTTGACAGGAATTACCATGCAGAATGAAAAGTGCCCCACATTGACGAATTTGGCTGCTTGGCTGGACAAAAATCCCGATTATAATGTACAGACAACACATGGGGCTATAGCCAAGGTAAAAATATATAACACAACTTTTTAAGTTATTTTATTTTCAAATATGAGTTAGTCGTAAGCTTAAGCCTAGGCTTAGGCTTAAGTTTAAACTTAGGCTTAGTCGTGGGCTTAGACTTAAGTGTAGGCTTAAGCTTAGGCTTAAGTTTAGGCTTAAGCTTAGGCCTAAGCTTAAACCTATTTTTTTGCAATTTTTGACCCAAAATTCAATTTTTTTTTAAATTTTTTTGATCCTCCAAATCAAAATTTCAAAATACATAAACATTTTTAGGCCACCTTACCAAAAATTTATGAATCTCGCATCGGTGGCGAATCCAACACCCTAGCCGGTCTAGCCAACTCGACATCGAACGCCACACAATCAAGCTCGTCCTCCTCATCAGCGGCATTAAATGCAGCGGCGATGGAGTTACAGATGCAAATGTTACTCCAACAGACCCTCATGAGCCAGATGATAGCCGCTGCTGGGTACAATCAATATGGTGCTTTGTTGGGTGCTGGCTCATCGGGTGGTACCTCGGGTACGATCACGTCGAGTGCGAATAATGTGGCCGGGATGGATGCGGCGACATTGGCTGCGTTGAGTGCATTGGGTGTGCCTATGACTACTGGTAAGCATAAGATAATCAAAATGAAAAAAAATTTAAAATTTTTTAATAAAGTTATTTTCACTTAGAGGTTTCAAAAAGCGCATAGTGGAAAAAAGCATAGCTTAGTGGATAGCATCACAGACTTCGAGTTTGAAGACCTGGGTTCAATCCCGCTCGGAGTCAAATCTTTTTGCATCGTTCAAAAATGATGAAAATTTTTTAGGTAGCACCTCATCAACATCAAATAAAACCTCTAGCCTGTCCTCCGGTGCAACAGCGTCGTCCAACGCCTCGAGTGCCCAGGCTATGGCAGAAGCGGCTCTAGCCGCCGAACTTATGGCCACTATGTTAAACCCCACGGCTATGGCTATGAGCTCACTCCAACCATATTTGTCCATGGATATGGCTACTCTAACAGGGCTTAGCCAACTTAGTGCACTTACAGGTAATATAAGCAATAAACAAAATCTTTTTGACGTAAGGGGGAACCGAACCCTTGCTAGTGTCGATGATGCCGTAGCCTTGACAGCGCACCGGACCACTACACCATGTTGGTCACTGAATGACTCGTAACTAATTTCGACCTTGAATTACAAGGTGTATCAAAAAACCGGAATTTGGGCGATTTTTTCATGTTTTTTCGACCTAATTCTAAAAATTTTCGATTTTCGCTTCAATACACACACTCTGATTCCCTGATTTAGGGTAGCGTTTTCAAGCGTTGGAAATGTCCAATTTTTAGGTACATCGTCTTCAGCTTTAACCCCAGTTATTTCGGCAGCCTCGAATGCCACCACACCGGTCTCAATACCCACAGCCGCGGCGACACCAACACCGGCAAGTTCAACCCCACAAGCTGGCTCCAACTCGGCCACCCCACTAGCCGCTCCTGCTGTCAAGAAAAGTTCCGGAAATTCCAGTGCAACGAAGGGCAAATTGGATGCCGTCGTTGAAAAATTGGCTTCCTCCACGAGTTCGAATCCATCATCGTAAAAATGAGCTTTTAATATAAAAATATAGGGTCTTTTTTTATTTTGGAGCAAGTTTTAAAGTTAACAAAAAATTTTAATTTTAGATAAAAAATTTTTGAGCCTTTGTGGGTTTTGAACCAGGGACGTTTGTGGCTTAAAAATGGGAGTGCTACACGGCGTACCAAAAATCCAAAAAGTTGAGACAAGGGTCACAATCAAATCGACTCAGCTCGTCGAGCGCTTCAAAACGAGTACCATATCGATTCAGCTCGCCGAGATGAGTAGAATGAATACCAAAAAAGCTGTTACTTTATCCACTCGGCCATGTGACCCATCAAAACCTCATGATATGGTACTCGTTTTGAAGCGCTCGGCGAGCTGACATTACTTTTTTGATTTTGATCCTTGCCTCAACTGTTCGAATTTTTTTGGTACGCTGTGGCTACTATTGAAAACTTGCTCAAAAATCTTTTCTATGCTAATTTATTTATGTTTATTAATTTTGTTTTCTTCTTTAAAAATTCGTTTCATTCTGTGTATTGAAACGAAAATCTGCCAGGTAGCTAATAATTTGTTTTTTCTTCTTCGTTTTTTATAAATTACGATCTCGACAATTGCTCTGACTTGTTATTTTGTTTCTTTATGTGAACCCGTTTGATGTATTCATTATTATCAACTTGGTCTCTGTCTGTAAAATTTTGGCTAATTATAATTTTCACACATATTGAGCTGTATTTTTTTTGCTTAAATTTTTGATTTTTTTGGGCTCAAAATCAGCTCAATTGTTTATGATTATCTAGCTGTCCTGGTGATTTTTTTATGATTATCTTGAATGAATGACTGTATGGAATTTTTTTATTTAAAAAAATATAAAAAATTTAGATAAAATTTGAAAAAATTTTTAACAAGTTTGATATGCCCCAGACGAAAATTGAAATAGTGTTCTTCTCTACGGTTTATTGATTGAAAATATGCTAAATGGAAGTAAATTCGGTTTTTGCAACGTTTTATACCACTTGCTCTATATATGGCGAGCAGTGTTCTACTCAGTGAGTGAACACAGAAGACTTGTCAGGACTTCTTCCAGAGGGTGTACCAGAGGTTTCGGGCATTCGAAAGCTGCTACGGCAGTGAGTAGCCCTTTTTCTATGGCGATTTTGACAAAAAGTGATCTTCACAAAGGTTGTAACTCTACTTACGAGCTTTCAAATAAGTGGTCAACTAGCTCTTTACGATTCTTCTTTAGAAAGTTACAGCACTTGTTTTAAAATTAATAAATTGCTAATATAATCTTTATCTTCATACAAGGGGCGGAGAAGTCCTGACAAAGGATGTACGAAGTCTTGACATAGGATGCAAAAAGTCTTGTCCATGTGTGCAAAAAGTCCTGGCATAAAATGCAATAAGTCCTGACATAGGAAAAATTTTAGTTTTAATGGATTTATAACAATATTCATTACGAAGTTGCAGATTTTTTATTGGGAACTTGTTAGGACTTATTGCACTCTATTCCAGGACTTTTTGCACACATGGACAAGACTTTTTGGTACTGGGCCCCCTCGTTACGATTACGGGTTCTCGTTACGGGCGCTTGTTACCGAGTACACTCATCACGGCCACTCGTTACGGCCTTTTGCACTAATTTGTAAGTAATTTTGATTAATTTTAACTTTAAAAATTCAATTTTTTCATAAAAATTGAAAAAAGTTGTTTATGATTTCCCCCTCCCCCATTTTTGAAATCTTGACAGGTCGTAACAAGCGGTTTCTGTAACGAGGGGTCCATAACGAGAGGCCATAACGGAATGGTCGTGAATTCGCGTTGTAACTAGGGGCCTAGTGTCGACTTTTTGCATCCTATGTCAGGACTTCGTACATCCTTTGGCAGGACTTCTTCGCCCCCTTGTATGAGTTAATATTTTAAAAAATTTTCTTGCAATACAAACAGCGTCGTAATTTTGGCCCAGGTTTGGGGGAGGGAAATTTTGATACTTTTTTGGAAAATTTTTCATTTTTTCTTCCCCAAAAAATTAAAAAATTTCAGCTTGGGGAGGGGGGGGGGGATTTTTCTCCTAATAACTACCACGCTGTACGGAAGATATTTTTTTTGCGCAAAAAACATTTTTTTTCGCGCAAAAAATATTTTTTTTTGCGCAAATATTTTTTTTTCGCGCAAAAAATATTTTTTTTTGCGCAAAAGAATATTTTTTTGCGACTAATCCAGCATTTTTTTTTCTTTTTCTGCATGTTTTTTTACACAAAAATTTTTCACGTGTGGTGGGGGGCCTATTGTGTATTAGCTCCAAAATTTATTTTTTTTAGAGGTTAAATTAGTTGGTTTAAAATCCTCGTCTTTTGAACAACATCAGACTAATACTAGGTAAGCTTGTTGATTGCGCATCTAAATTATCACCAACATACATGCACAAGAGGGCATAGGTGCATAAGTAGGGGGGATACTTATTCAAATACAACATGTTCTTGATACTTTTTTGAAAACGACATGTTTGTGACCTTTTTTTGATCTCCAAACGTAAAAATGTTGTATTTTTGGTAAAAAATATGTAAATTTTGGTAAAAAAACATGTCATCTCGAACCAAAATATGACATGTTTTCGCATTTTTGCCCCCGATACGACGACATAGAGGGGGGGGGGAGACAGTTCCCTGAGTCATTTTGGATAAAAAATTTGTTGAAAAATTTTCGCCAAAAAATGACCAAATGGCGGTTTTTTGGAACATTATGTACTCTCCTTGTTACAGCACTGATTATCACTTATGTTTTAAGGTATCAAGAAGTAATCAAACCAGGATCCATCGAGTCTGAATCATACAACAACCGTCGAAGCCGTTCTCAGTCTCTTGATTCTGTTTCAGATTCTTCTTCATCTGCATTACATGAAACTATAAAACAAAGAAATCTCCAAAATGCATCTATTGAATCAAAAGCGAAAATACAGATTAATTTATTGAATCGATTGTCGAAAAGAAAGGAAAAGAGTCCTTTAAAACCATCAGATGTCTTCAAAATTCAACAATCTTCAACATTGATTGCAAACCCTTTGGAAGAAAAGCTTCTAGAGAAAAATGTGGCTATGAATATTGAACATGTTGAATCTCAAGTCACTCCATTCAATCAACTTGCTCCACACAATATTGCGGATCAAATGCCAAAAGCACAGCCAAGTGCGAAGAATCCAACACTCAGAATTGATTTGACTAATCCAGCATTTATTGGATTTTCTATGCCGGATTTGATGAAACCACCACCTAATATTGATCAGAATTTATACGCTAAACAAGTCCCTGGAGTGATGACTTCTGCTTTTCTGACTGTTTTGAGAGCAAAATCGAATTTTCCGACGACGCTAAATTCAGCTTTGAATCCACTACAAGTTGTGATGAAGGCCAAAATGGAGCTGTACAAGAAGGACTTGGCTAAGGTTAATTCGAAAGAAGAGCTGATAAAATATTGTAAATTGTCCTTTTTTTAAGTCTTTATTTTTTAGTAGAGATGAGATTTTTTCGAAAAAAACCGGTTTTCCCGGATTTTTCCGGAAAAATCTCTGTTCACTCGGAAAAACCTTTTTTTTAGTGAATGAGCAAGGTTCATATAAGATTCCTGAAACCGATCCTCCACTACTTTTCAATATGGTAAGGTTTGCTATAAGGTGGCATAAAAAAGTTGTACTTTTTGCATGGGGGAGGAATTTTGGATAATTTTTTGGAATTTTTTTCTTTTCCCAAAATTAAAATTTTTTCAAGTTGGGGAGGAATTTTCTTCACCAGGCCCCTCATAATTACTTTGCTATGTATGGGAATAGGAGCTCTCAGTACGAACAACTCAGTGACTAAAAAGACTCTAGAACTTTTCACAACGATATAAAAATTGAGGGTGGACAATTTCATAATGATTGATTTTCTCCACTTTCCTGTGGTCAAAATAAAAAATCCTTCAGATTCAAATTTCCTATATCGAAAAACTCCTGGATACAAAAATTCAACCGATTTGAAAGAATTCAATTTTTTTACTCCTTGAAGTAAAAATTTCTATGGCAACAAGTGATTGCGGAGAACTTCCTTGTAGACTTCTTGGTTAATTTTCAATCCTCTTTCGATGAATACCAATGGAGTCTTCCTTCATAGGCCATTTCATCCCACACCAAAACGTATTTTTAAAGTGTCCACGAGCTTTTGAATCACCTGTAGTTGATTTGATTTATCTTATCTTTAAGATTATTAAAAATAGACAGGGAATTCTCGGCGCCGATTCTCTGTTTCAAATCGTCTGTCATGGTGACCCTGATTTGGAATCGTATTATTGCCAACTGTGTGATTACTGGTCTACTGTTTCGGAAATATTTTCTCATTTAACTGCTTCTGTGCACCGTCTTAATTATATTGTCAGTTGTTTTGGCTCTAGGAAAAGCTGACACCCCACCGGGTTTTTGTCGATGTCAGTTTTCCGTTTGCTGAAAACGAAAAACTGATACCGATAAAAACCTGGTGGTGGTGTCACTTTTAGAGCTGTTTTCTACATTCATCTTGAAACGCATATGGGATTATCAAACTGCCTTTTTTACCTTCTATCCAAAATATCTTTTACCTATTTTTTAGTTCCGACACTATAAATTTTATCACAAAAAGGCTATGAATGATCCGAATGAAAATGAAAGAGATGTTCTTCTACAAAAATTTGCAGAAAATATTTGGAAAATTGAAGGCAGCGGTCAATGCCGAAATCGCATGCGTTGTGTGATGAACGCCGAGGACCTCGAGCGAATTTGGCCAGATTTTCGAAATTTAGTTGATAAATCTTGGAAGATACCAGATTTAGGTAGGATTTTAGCTAAAGCTCATTTCAATCCCAAAATGAAACTTTCTTAAAAGTTAGTAAGGAGCGATCCCGTTCGATCTGGCAAGTTAAGCAACGTTGGATCCGCAGGTTTGATCCCCCAAGGGTAAAATGTTGAGAAATTTGGATCTCCCCAGCCGAAGTAGCTCCAAAGTTTTTTTCCATTTGAGATTGACATGGGCTTTGTCTTATTGGAGAAATTCGAATGTTTTTTAAGATGAAATGGCTGTAAAACCCTTAGTAAAACCAAGTCTAACTCCAAAAGAATTACCGAAGACAGAAGTCGCTATGCCTATTGATTCGATGTATCGCCCTACTAAGCATCAAAGTGAAACTGGTAAAAATCAACTATCTGAATTTTTGGACAAGATACGAAATACTCTAAGCGAACAAGAACCTTCCATGGAAGAAGATAGCAATGCTACTTGGGATGAGAAGGCTGCTGCATTTTTGGCAAGTATTGGCGAAAAAAATACCGTCGAGAAAATAGCTTCGAGGAAGAGAAGAGATAAAGTTCAGTCAATTCAGGATGAAAAGGAAAAGCCTCCTGGAGTAGATGTACCGCCATCTGGATTTGGTGTGGTTTTATAATTCTACATACAATGTTATAATATGTGAATTTTGAATTATAAAATTGCCCTTACAAGAGAAATGGATCGACTTGATACCCTCAGATTTTGGACTTAAAGAAAAATTCAGCGTCGAAAAATCGTTTTTGACCTAAAAATAATAGTTTTTAGATGTTATGAATTTTTCCTAAGTCCAAATCTAAATCTGATCGCATTCTTACTAATAAATGTGGGGGTAAGGAAAATCGGATTTCTGCCCAAAAATCGAATTTTCTAGGTTTCGTCAAATCTGGGGTATCATCAAATCGATCCGTTTTCTTGTTAGATTTTTTATACATAGAACGCATTGTCATTTTATAAATAATTACATATAAAAATTATGTAAATTTCTGCAACAACAAAAAAAACAAATTTTTAGTATATCCCTGCGATTTTGAAACTCATCGGGCAGCAACATTCGTTTCTACTTCGAAATCTTGGAAACTCTCTTCGCCTAAAATTCCACCATCGTCATCTAAAGCACCATCTATTCAAAAGGGTAAGAAAAGTGATACCACGAAATCACTTTGTGTTGAGTTGATATTTAAATTTGTGAATGTCCTTAATTTCAGAACGATCGATGAATTTTGAACCAACTCCAGCTTCCCATGTAAATCCAAATGTTCATACTCCAAAAGAGAAGACAGATTTCAAAGATATACTTGATGTGATGGGCCTTTCTTCAGTTGAGATGGTACGAATCTTGCAACAAATTAAGCCAGATATGATGTCTCAAACTTCATCATCAAAGTACGAATAACATGTGTTAATCAGTAGTAGTATCTGAGGAGATGGGTCGTAACTTTTCTGCAAAATTTCTCTTTTTTAACAAATTTCCAAAATTAGCATAGGGTGACCCCAAAAAACCGTACTTTTGCGTTTTTTGGTGAAAATTTTCCAAAATATTTTTTTCAAAAATCACCTATGAAGGGTATTTTCATGCGTTTTTTGAAAAAAATTTTCGGCTCATATAAATTGCCATATTTTATAATCCAATAAATGTTCACTTTTCAGCCAGGTGCAAAAACTTGGTTCGACTACAAAAGCTGAAGAGAAAAATCGACCGGTGCGATTATATAGAAGACTTGTTCCACCTAGTCCAGATAAGACTGTTTCAAAACGTATGTTGTACCCGATTCAGAGTCGGGTGAAATTCAGGATCGGGTACAACAATTACATAAAAAGTACAGAGTGAGCAAAAAACCGTACTTTTGCGTTTTTTGGTGAAAAATTTCCTCAAAAATACCTACAAGGGGTATTTTCATGCGATTTTTGAAAAAAAAATTTCGCCAAAAAACGCAAAAGTACGGTTTTTTTGGCTCACCCTATATTTTGTGATTTTTCATTTTGCAAACTATTTTTAGATAATATGGCTCAAGACGAATTGAAAATGTGCCCTAAAGCGCAAACTACAATAATTCAATCGAAAACAATTCCCCTGGAAGTGGGCAAGCTTTGAATAAATCGAATTTTACTTATGTTGAAAATAGTTCAAATCGTTAGACTATTATTTTCTACATTATATACAAAAATGTATATTATTGTATAAATAAATTCTAGTGTTTTAATTTGTTAAATAATAAAAGATTTTCTTTATCAGGGTGTATCAAAAAAATCGGAATTGGGCGATTTTTTCGACCCGAAATTTTTTTTAAAAACCCTAAAATGATTCACATAGAGGTAATTTATGCGGGAAATCGATTGCGCGCATTCCCGAAACTTGAAAATGCTTCCCAGATACTGATTCAGGAAAGTAAGTGTGTAAATTATATTTTTTCTTTTACACACTTATTTTCCTGAATCAAGTGTGTAAAAGCGAAAAATAAAAATTTACACACTTACTTTCCTGAATCAGGATCTGGGAAGCATTTTCAAGTTTCGGGAATGCGCGTAATCGATTTCCCGCATAAATTACCTCTATGTGAATCATTTTAGGGTTTTTAAAAAAAATTTCAAGTCAAAAAACATGAAAAATCGCCCAAATTCCGATTTTTTATACACCCTGTCACATATGTTTCAAGTGGCACTAATTGTGACCCCATAGGCTATAACGGGGAACGGACATATTCTTTAGCAAGTCTATACAATTTTTATAGGAGCCAGCTTTTTCGATAATTCTTTTTGCAATCGCTAGGGTATATATCAGAGTACAGTGCTATGCATTTTTTTTCTGGAAAAAAGTAACCAAAAAATTTTTATGGCTAGTTATTTAAAATTTTTTCATTAAAAAACAGATCTA
>JAQGBS010002542.1:0-12980 GCA_034698545.1 Acrobeloides obliquus | reverse complement strand
TTATGATCCTAGCTTTCATGTGATGTATAGATCTTCGCTTGTTTTATGCAAATTTCATGCCATAAAATCGCTTTTTTCTTTGAAAAATATTGATTTTTTTATTTATTGTTTTTTTTCTTTTGTTCTCAACAAACAAGCTTTATTTTATCGCATAAATAACTTTTTTAAATACAGGGTGGCCCAATAAAAAGTGCATTTTTGATATTTTAAAATTTGCATTTTTTCGAGTAAAATGTATTTTTTTACCTAATACTTTTTTAAACTTAGGAAATTGGATTTTCTACTGTTTCTACTCAAAGAATTACGTCAAAAGACAGCATCTTTTCTCGAGAAATGCAAATTATCGGCAAACATAAAATCTCAAAAATGCACTTTTTATTGGGCCACCCTGTATATGATTTTTTTTAAGGTTATATTCCCAAAATGGTTATGCCTTCAACTTCTAAATACATTATTGAAATAGTCGAAAACGATGACGATTTCGGTTTTTTGTCCGAAGAATCTGATGTAGAAATGCTGGAAGATGATTTAGAAGAAATAGATGGAGATCGCACCTATGAAGAAGAAGTAGAATATGAGACTTCTGATGCTTTACCAGGTCCAAGCCCTAATTTTGAACATGGTAAATGGTCAGCAAATCCGCCCAGAGATATCCAAAAATTGAACTTTGAGAAAATACAAGAACCTGTTCCAACTATTAAACTCAATCCATATGACGCTTTTAGCTGCTTTTTGACAGACCAAATCGTTGATAAGTAAGTAACCAATATATAGCTCTTTTCCATTTTTAGAATTGTAATTTATACGAATTCCGAATTGCTACAAAGGAGCAACAAGTACGGGTCAAAAGAGTTCATGGAAACAAATAGAAATGAAATTCGTTGTGTAAGTGAAACATTTTAAAGCCCATTTCAATCCTTCATCAAGGCGGATTTCTTAAAACTTAAAGGGGCGATCCCGTCCGATCTGGCAAGTTAAGCAACTTGAGCCCGCCAGTTCGATCCCGCTAAGAGCCAATTCTTTTATCTTTGTCCAAAAACGGATAAAAATTTTGCCAGGGGTAATTTTATGCGGTGAACTGATTGCACGCATTCTCAAAGCATAAAAACGCTTCTATGATCATGGTTCAAGGAGGGGAGGGTGTATTGAAGCGAAAATAATTAAAATTAGAAATTTTCACCGGAAAACCGGCTGTTTAGGGGTTTTCTTAAGTGAGGAATTGATTGTGCGCATTTTTAAGGCATAGCAAATTTATCCAATCCTATTTAAGAGAAGGGGAGGGCATATTAAAACATAAATAAACTAAAATTAAAAATTTTCACGGAAAACTGGATGTCTAGGGGTTCTGATGCGAGGAATCGATTGACCGCATTTTCAAAACATCACAAATTAAAATTTATATTTATTTCAAATTATAATTTAATTTTGCTTCAGTACACCCACTTATCCCTAAATCAGGGTTAGGTAAATTTTTCAATGCCGATCAATAGATTTCGCGCATAAAAAACCCTTCTAGACAGCGTGTTTTCCGTGAAAATTCTAATTTTAGTTCATTTTCGCTTCACTTTCCCTGAATCAGGGTCAGAGATGCGTTTTTACGCTTCCGGAAAGCACACAATCAATTCCCCGCATAAAATTAACCCTAGGCAAAATTTTTATTTTTGGACAAATAAAAAAGAATTGATTCCTAGCAGGATTGAACTGGCGGGCCCAAGTTGCTTAACTTACCAGATCGAACGGGATCGTTCCTTACTAACTTTTAAGCCCATTTCAATCCATAATGCAGAAATCCGCCTGGATTATGGGCTGAAATGTGCTTTAGGCATTTAATCAAATCAAAACCATTTTAGCTCTTTGGATTGTGGATTCATTTGGGGTTGGCCGGTGTAAAGAACAAATCGCCAGATGATTTATTTTCGCTATTGCCGGACTTTTCCTCTCTTGAAGCGCATATGTGTTTCACAAAAATGCGTTATATTGCCCTAATAAGATGTCTGAAATTTGATATCAAGGAGAACCGCCGCAAAGATGATAGTTTGGCAGCCATCAGAGAGGTATTAGTTTTTGTCCAAATTAAGCTAAAAAAATTAGATTTGGGGAGACGTTACAACACGATTCAGGCGAATGAATGAAAATCCTGGCGAAAATTTAACGATAGACGAATCGCTTGTAGCTTTTTACGGTCGTGTGGCATTTAAGATGTTTCTACCGAAAAAAGCTGCAAAGTTCGGTATCAAACGTAAGTTTCTTCACTTTTTTTTATAAAATATAAATAGATCTTATTTTAGTCTTCAACATTGTTGATAGTGAAACTAAGTATTGCTATGATAGCAAAATTTATTCCGGGAAAGATAAAGAAAAAGCAAAAAAAGTTAGAACTAAAACCAATAACCCCCAAAGCGATGCTATATTGTCTGAAAAGGTATAAAAAGCAGCAAAGCGTTGAAAATTATTTTTAGATCGTATTTGAACTAACTCAAGGCCTTGAACATAAAGGAATAACTTTGATAACCGACAACTTTTATACAGCTCCAAGCTTAGCAATGGCTTTACGAAGAAATGGTTTTGATAATGTTGGAACAGTCCGTGCTAACAGAAAAGTACACCTGTTAAGCTGGCAATTGCCAGGCCTGGCAATTGCCAATTGCCAGGCAAATAATGGCAATTGCCAGACAAATAATGGCAATTGCCGGCAAATAATGGCAATTGCCATGGCAAATAATGGCAATTGCCATGGCAAATAATGGCAATTGCCTGGCAAATAACAGGCTTACTTCAAAGTAATTTTTGACAATGTTAGGATCAACGGATTTCGAAAATTTTTTATCACCACTTATTCGGCCATTGTTCAGCTACAATTTAAAAAAGACCGCATAGAAATTCGTTAGAGAAAAGTTTATCAAATCGTATACGTTATTTTGCTCCACCTGTACTTCCACTCTTAAACATAATTATCTTGTTTGTTTTTGAAATTTAAAATAACAATGTTTTCAATGAACAAGTTCTTTTATTATGTCTACCAAGAAATTCTTAATTTGTTATTGTTTATTTATCAAAATTTTGACATGTTTCAACTTGTAAAAGTTCATTGTTTAAAAGCTTTTATGTTAAAAATTTCCAAAATATCTAAAATATTCAAAATAACAATTACTAACACCAATCGCTAATTCCCTCCGCGCATACACACCTAATTCTTTGGACCTATTGTTCAATAACTCAAGGTCAAAAAGCAATTTCTTTTATAAAAATAGCATCAATGCTCAAAATAATTTATACTGAAAAAATTCAGGTTTTTCTGAAATTTGTTTGATGGATAGTTTTTCTGTTTCTATAGAAATAGAAATGTTAGTTAGTCGGTTCCAATGGCATAGCCAAAGGAGGGGCGGCCGCGGTTGCTGGAAAAATGTTTGAAAAGAATATTGTCAGAATAGGAAAATTGGCGAAAAGATTTTTGCCCGAATAAGATAATTCACGTTCAGTGTGACGCTTCAACTATACTAATTTCGTAGATCCTATTTTGCCAAAATGCGATTTTTTGGGCCAAAAATGCCATTGTTATGACATTCCTTGCCATAAAAATGCGATTTTTTGAATAAACATGCCATATTTAGTTCATTTTTTGCCAAAAATACGATTTTCTGGAGAAAAAAAATCATTTTTTCTACCAAAAAAGTTGTAAATGAAAATTTTTTCAAAAGGCTGCTACTTACCCCTCCTTGTTTCTGGGCTCGGAAGAAGCGTTTTTATGCTCCGAATTATTCATAAATTACGAGCTTCTTATATGTTTTTTGTATTTTTTTGTCATAACCAGAGTTCGAAAGGGGCCGGCCCCGTCTAATGGGCCAAAGCCCGACCCCAGGGCCCTTCCCAGTCCGGGGCCTTTTGGGGCCCACGGGGGCTTTTGGGGGTCGGTGGGGGCTGAAGGTTATTTCAATAAGTTTTTACTCTTTGATAAGTTCAGACAGCAGGTTAGGCAACATTGAACTTATCAAAGAGTAAAAACTTATTGAAATAACATTCAGCCCCCCAACCTCCGAGCCGGCCTGCAAGGGGTCAAAGCCCCTCGGAGGCCGGCCCTGGGGCCTCTTTTTCGGACCCTGATCATAACCTTTATTAAGTTCACAAATGGTACTCGAATTCATAAAATATTGTTGGCGACAATTCGCTTGTCTATTACTATTCCGAATTGTCTATCGCTTTATATGGTACCCAGCCTTGCACCACTATTCCAAACGGCTTAACCTCAAATTTTTGAACTTCGGCTATACTCCTAAACCTGAAACTCAAGAAAATACGACGTTCAATAAAATTGTTTCAAAAAATTATGATCGAATTACGCAAATTTTTACTCCATTGGATGATCATATACCAAATTTGTATTTATACGAGAAGACGCTGAGTATGTGTCCGAACCATCCTAATTTAGAGTCATTTGAAGTTTTGGAAGCAGGATGTGGTTTGGGCAGTGGATTGCAGTGGGTACAATGGTAAGAAATTTTGAAAATTTAGCTATGTTTTTTACTATTACTGTTGGCATCTCTACAAAAATAATTTTAGTGCCCATCCAGAAGTAAAGAGTGTCGCAGGAATCGACAGAGTAGTCCGAAATTCTTTGAATGGACTCATCACCTATAGTGATGTTCATGATATGCAATGTGCCTCAAATTCTTTCAACCTTGTTCTGAATGTCGAAAGCAGCCACTTTTATGCAGACATAAAAAAATTTCTTCAAGAAGTTGAACGAGTTCTAAAACCTGGAGGATACTTCTGTTGGACTGATATAGCCTATTCGAAAGAAGTATGTCATTTTTATGTATTCATATTCCCGAAAGTTAATGTAAAATTTTTATCGCTATCAGTAGCGTATCTAGGATCAAATTTTGGGGATGCGAGAGTGGGGGAGAAGACCATTTCGGGGGAGGGGGGGGGGTACGAGAGTGGGAGGGAGACCAACATAAGAGGGGAACATTAAGAAAAATTGTTCATTTTTCGAATTTCGAAGGGTGCGGCCGCGCCCCCTCCCCCTCCCTGGATACGCTACTGATCGATATAGTCTGTTTCCACACTAAAAGACAAAAAGTTTACACGTAATGGCTAAGTGGATCAGGAAACCGTCCGTCCGATTTAAAAAATGACTTTTGGGCGCGGGATCGAACCCGTGCCCTATGAGTGAAGGCCGGGCACGTTAGCCGTTAGGCCATGGATCACCCCTAAATTTTCATGATATGTTACTTGGTTTAAAGGGGGTATAAATTATGGACTATTTTTGAAAAAATTTTCAAAAATGATCATTTTTAGGGATAATTTTATGCGGGAAATCGATCGATTGCGCGCATTCCTGAACAGTGAAAACGCTTCCTTGATCCTGATTCAGGGAAAAGATACGTATTTACACTCTGGAGTGATAGAACCCTCGACCATTTGGATGAAAGCGATACATTTACCACTTTACCATTGGAGATGATTTATTGAAATGATTATTTTTTAGAACCATAACAATCAATACATATTCTCAACCTTGAGCAACTTTTTAAAAATTGACGATATTTTAAAATATGCCGAAGAAGCAAATTTGGAATTGATCTCATACGAAGACATAACAGAGTCCGTTCTAGACGGTATAGATAAAACAGCTAAAAGATATGACTGGATGGTGGACCAAGTAATTTTTTCAGCCATATTTTTTGTACAGAGCAATCATTTTGGTCTGCAACATTAATGTTTTTAGTCGTTCTCGCACCCCTTCTAACGAATTTCGATGCGGTTTTTTAAAATTGTAGCTGAACAATGGTTGAATAAATGTTGATAAAAATTTTCAAAACCCGTTGATCCTAACATTGTCAAAAATTACTTTGAAGTTTTCAAAGTCAATTTTCTTCACCTTAACAAAATGTTAGAAATTTAATTTGTTTATGAAAATACATAGCTCTAGTCCCTCTAACACATGCAAAAAATCGTATATAAAAATTATTTAACAGTGGAGAGATATTTAACTTTGAAGTTCATAGTCAATAAATGAGGCAAAAACAAAATGACGCACCCAGGAATCGAACTCTCGACCTTCTGGCTGCTAGCCGAACGCGCTAACCACTACACCATATGTCAAAAATTACTTTGAAACATTGTCAAAATTCATAGTCAAATATTTCGCCATTGTTAAATAATTTTTATATACGGTTTTTTGCATTTGTTAGAGGGACTAAAGCTCTGTATTTTCATACAAAAATTAAATTTTTAACATTTTGTTAAGATAAAGAAAATTGACTTTGAAAATTTCAAAATAATTTTTGACAATGTTAGGATCAACGGATTTCGACAATTTTTATCAACATTTATTCGACCATTGTTCAGCTACAATTTTTAAAAAACCGCATCGAAATTCGTTAAAGGAACTGCGAGAACGACTAAAAACATTGATGTTGTAGACCAAAATGATCGCTCTGTATATTGCCCGAAAAAGGCAAACGGACTAGTTTTGCCAGATTTTTATGCCGCATAATTTTTTCTTGACTTTTTGCGTCGACAAATTTCGCCAGACATTTTTCGCCGGACATTTTTCGCTGACAAATTTCGTCAGACATTTTTCGCCGGACATTTTTTCCCGACATTTTTTGCCAGGCTTTTTTTCCCGACATTTTTTGCCTGACACTTTTTCTCCGGACATTTTGCGCCGGACATTTTTTTCCCACATTTTTCGCCGACAAATTTTCAAAAATATTTCCATGGATATTCACAAAAAATAGAAATAAATTCAATATCATAGAATTTTCACAACGACTCATGGAAATATTATGTCCGGCGAAAAATGTTGGGGAAAAAAATCCGGCGAAAAATGTCGGGAAAAAATGTATGGCGAAAAATGTCCGGCGAAAAATGTCTGGCGAAATTTGTCAGCGAAAAATGTCCGCCGAAAACTGTCGGGAAAAAATGTCTGGCGAAAAATATCCGGCGAAAAATGTCTGGCGAAATTTGTCGACGCAAAAAGTCAAGAAAAAATTATGCGGCATAAAAATCTGGCAAAACTAGTCCGTTTGCCCCGAAAAATGGTTCCGGACAATATGCAAAAAGAGAAATGGATTTTTATATTTTTGATTTTTAGTTGCCTTGGTTTGTCAGAATTTTCAAGGTCTTTGTACGCTATTTTTATTGTGCTCCAAACACTGAAGCCTATAGTTTTTTACAAACTGGAGATATGGTTTATGCAGCTGCTTGCTGGAAGAAACGTGAATCTAAGATTTTATAAATTTAATCAAAAATTTACGCTATTTTCTTTGAATAAATAACCTTTTTTTGCTTTTTTCAAATAAATTGGCTTTTAAATGAGCATATATTCCATTTCAGCGGGAGTATGATTTTTATACACCATAACTCAGAGGTAAAGAAGGCACCAATCCGATCTAGTAAGTTAAGCAACGTTGAAACCGGCAGAGTCGATCTCGATGGGGCAGGGATTCCACATGTTATGCAGCTGCGGTCTGGGTTCGAGTCATACATGGCTAACGGGGGGAGGGATGTCTCCCCCCTAAACTATCTGGCAAAAAGGCCAAAAATAGGACCAACCCGGCATCGAAGCGACTGGGTTGGTTCTTTTTTTTGGTCCCCAAAATTTTGGAAAAATTTCGAAAAAAACATAAGAGGGGGGCAAGGCAAATTTTTGAAAATTTTAAGGACCCAACCTAGCACCAAACCCACTCTGCACCTGTTTGTTTACCTATGGTTCGAGTCCTGGTTGGATCCGAAAATTTTGGCCCAATTGCATATTCCCTGTATTTCCACGTTCTCGGTGTGGTTAATCCGAGCTCCAAAATTCCCCAAAAAAATGAGAGCGTGGAAAAATTGTTATAAACAATGGCAAATGCGATTTACGATTTTTTATAGAAAATTGAAATTTTTATTCATCTGTATGAGCAAAACAAAAATAAAGATTGAACATTTCAAGAATACAATGAGGGATAGCAATATAGCTGGAGGAATACTTGCCAGTCAGTTAAACGTAATCTAGTAAAACAAAAACTTTTTACGATATTTTATATGTTCAACGGGTAGTTCTAAAGAGATGGGATGTTGACATGGCTCTGGAAAATGTGCATCGGAATATCTGTAGCATTTGCATAGGGAAAATAAACATGAGCCTAAAAATTAAATGAAATATATACTAGTGATGCGTCGAAATCGCGATTTCGAAATTTCGGATTACGGTGCCAAAAATTTGATTTCGACTTTTCCGATTTCGAAAAATCGGATTTTCACGCCAGAGGGAGCTATATTTTTCACACCAGAGGGAGAGATATTCACTTCTAGAGTATACAGATTATAAATTACCTATTGCACAACCATCTTTAACACATTCGAAATTGCAAAGTTCTGGGTTGCATAAACTTCCAAATGTAGTTTTTATAGCTAATAATACTATTATTAATACAGAGAATTTAGTTAACTCCATAGCTAAACTTAAAACAATTTAATTTGCAATTAAAAAAGTAAAATGTATAGAAAAATCGGCACTAGGCCTTTCGTTACCGTTACGGGGTTTTTTCGAGGCGGCCTTCCATTACGGATGGTTATAACTTTTTAAGGACGTTGTTGATTTTAATACGGTAAAAGCACTGATAATCTTCAACGACTAAACTATTTTTTTTTAAGATCATCATGGAAAAAGTGAAAAGGTAAAAAAATAGTTTAGTCGTTGAAGATTATCTTTGCTTTTACCGTATTAAAATCAACAACTTCCTTAAAAAGTTATAACCATCCGTAGTGAAAGGTCACCTCGAAAAAAACCCCCGTAACGGTAACGAAAGGCGTAGTACCGAAAAATCTTTATTATAATAAAGGTACTGTATTAAAATTTATTTAACTTTATTATAAAGTAAAATAAAGTTGTGAAATTTAAATAAAAGTTTGCTTAGTATAATGCATTTCCCTCCAATAGAAAAAACTCGTCATTTATTATGAAATTGCAAGCATCTCTCTTTCAACTCAAATGTTTGAGAGTTCGATCCAGCTAAAGCGTGATTTTTACCAATTCAAAAAAGATGTTAAATGACCCCTCCCCAGTAGCATTGTCGGGGGGGGGGGTAGGTTAGGGTGCTCATAAAGCGTTGGCTAAAAAAAGAAAAAAAACTTTTTAGCCCGGATCGAACCCTCAAACATTTGAGTGTAACATTAGATTCCTACCATTGCACTATGTGTGTTGAATTTTTTACATTGGCGGGAAATGCCTTAAAAATTTTATACAGATTTATAAAAATAAGAAATTTAAAATGATCTTGCAAATCCTTGTATGACATTCTCACACGGCTCTAGGACATTTGGATGACCAGAATGTTTAAAGCATTTGCATTGACCATAGTTACACTTGCCTGAAAAAGTTTCAGACAATAAATTCATAAACTTTTCTAGAAAGGCGTCAAGTAAACTGCATAAATGATGCCTTAACTTAGTATTTATAGCCAGCGGTAAAAGATTTTGCATATATGATTGCGGAAAAATACTCATAAGCTTATAAAGCTAGTAAACATGACGTTTTCTAAGTTTAGAATCCTCATCATTTCCTCTTTAAATGTCCCGCAAAGCATCAAAAAGCGCCGAATGGGTGCAGTTACGAAATTATTCTAAACTCAAAAAATCACTATATACTTTACTATTATAAATCATTGAATGTCTAGAGGATTAGTTTTGATATACATCTTTTTGGGAAAACGATTTTTTAATGGGAAAATGGAAAAGATGGCCAAAATAGTCAAATTTTTACTAAAATCAGTTTAAAATTAAAGACTTTATACAAATTTTGAAAAAAAATAACATTTTTTTAAATATTTTTTTCAACAAATTTAAAAGAAGATGAAAATTCTTATGATTTTTTTTAATTATGGCCATACGTGGATAAAGGGGGACCACTTTTTCGACAATTTGTAGGGGGCTCTGACCCAAAATTGCGGAGAGAGGGATCATTTTTTCAAATTCTTCAATAAAAAATGACATTTTTTCGCCAAAAATGGCTCAAAAATTGCTATTTTTGCTCAAAAATGTGCCCAAAATGACATTTTTTAGTTACTTTTTGCAATTTTTATGTAAATTTTTTGCTAAAAAATGCCACTTTAATCCATTTTTCGCCCTTCAGCCGAAAAATTGTGGGGAGGGGTCCACTAGTGGACCCCTATTCACGTATGACCGGTTTCCTGGTGGGGGTTATGATCATTCTTATGAAACGCACAGACATCTAACTATGCCTAATTCAACTTTTTAAATATTACCAAAACCACATTCTTCATCTATGCAGCCTTTATTACACTCTTCTTCAATACAAATAATTGATCCATTAACTGAAGAAAGCAACAGAAAAATAACTAGCACAATTACTGGGTTCATTCGTTTCGAATTTCTTATTGCCAAAAATATGCTATATATACAGTGTGGACTTAAGAAACGATATCTCGAAAATTCGAACTTCCTGCGGCACTAGGCGGACAGGTGATGGAATATGAAATTTGGGAAAAAGTACCGGGTGCCACGAGGTTTGGCTCGGGACTAAGCTTAAAACAAATTAAGGGTAGTGTAGATAATTTTTAGGGCAAACCGGAAGCTCCCGTGGGAACAAAGTTTTTTTCTAGAGCCATATTTTTGAATTTTTGACCCCTCAGAAGAACCGGCTTTTTGTGTATTTTCATTGTAAAACCTAAGTTTTCGACCATTTTTTCCACAACACAAACCCTTACACCCAATATAAAAGTTGTAACCCGCGTCTTCAGCTTTCAAACGACACCGAGATCATCGAAATGAGATTTAACTATCAAGAGATATGCCGAAAGTACTAAAATGGAAAAAATCCCATTAAGGTCCCTATAAAGCCCAACATTCATAGGGGTCAAAATGGACCTTTTTTAAGTTTGCACACCACTTCAAATGCACCAATGTGTTTATTTTGGTCCCAAATTTCATATTCCATCATCTGTTTGCCTAGATCCGCAGCAACCCCAAAAAGTTCGAACTTTCGAGGTATCGCCTCTTGAATAACCTATATGGAACGACTTTTCTATAAGTCTTGATGCAAAGTTCTAGGCATAGTTTACCAGTAGGGGGAATACACCGGTCCCTCAGGATGGATGGATGAATGGCCTTTCAGGGGGGGAGGGTACATAATAAAATTTTCAAAAATTTATATGATGAATGAATTGGAAGGGGAAGGGTACACAAACCCTCATGATGGATGGATGAATGACTATAAAGGAGGAAGGCGAGGATGAGTATTGAAGAGGTACTGTACCCCCTTGGTAACCTATGGTTCTAGGGGTTAATTTTATGCGAAGAATCGACGCATTTTCTAAACATGAAAAATTACACTAACTCTGATTTATGCGATGTTCGCTTCAATAAACCCAAATCTTCCCTGAATCAGGGTCAAAGGAGCATTTTTGAATTCTGTTCTAAAAACCATCTTCCAGGAGTAATTTTATTCGGGAAATCAATTTAGCACGTTACCAAGACGCAACAATGCTTCTCTGAGTCAGAAATTACCCCTAGTAGATGATTTTTATATTAGAATCCCAAATAGCCTTCGTGACCCTGATTCAGGGGTGTATTGAAGCGAAAATCACTTAAATATGAGTCAGGGTAATTTTTTCATGCTTTGAAAATGCGCAAAATCGATGCTTGAAAATGCGCGCAAATCGATTCTTTGTATAAAATTAGCTCCTAGAAATTCGCATCAAAACTCATAGAAAATCCGTTTCGTATGTGTGAGTTATTTAAGTCCACCCTGTAAAGTCTATTTTTCTCAAATAGCCAGTTGCGGATTTGTAGTTCCTACTTTTTTGTAGTTTGGACTCCATTCCGAAGGCGTAGGTTCAAATCCGGATGGCGAACATTTCTTTTTGCCTCATTTTGTGTTTGTAAAGATGTCAAGAAAACTATTTTTTAGAAAATAAAAATCGACAAAGTCAGTCCGTAACATTGTAAAATAGGCTTTCAGGATTTTTTTAAGCTCAAGATCATCAAAAACGGGTGAAAACTGACGGAGAAGAGGCATTTTGAAACTTTTTCTTCTCTATAAAGATATTTTTGAAGTTTGTAGTACTCTATTACAAAAATGTAAAAACTACAAATCCGCAACTGACTATTTGCGAAAAAACAGATTTAACAATTAATATCACAAAAAATTTATTTTTAAAAAACTTATTAAATTTTCAAAATGGCGTGCTTACTGCCAAAAATATGTTTGTTTTTCATTGCAAATTTCAAATCTAAAAGCCTCTGGGGGAATCGAATTTGGGTATTTTGAAGATTATTTTGTTTACTCATATTCTTGGAAACTTTTTTTGAGAAATATGGCATGACACAAACTGAAGAAAAATAAAATAAGTAAACATTCCGACGGAAACAAACACCATAACTTAAAAAATTTATTTTTTTATGGACCAGTCCACTTTTGAACCGAATTTTTGTTCAAAGTAGAAAAAAAAGTTCACGTTGGGGCAACCACTTTTTGCTTTGGAAGTAAATTCCAATTCAACAAACCTGAGGAGATATTTGACATACAAATTGCATAAAAATTTTACACAAATATTTTTTTGGCACCAAAAATATTTTTTTGGCATCAATACAGTACCGGGAAAAAACCTTGGTGATTTTTAAAAATCTTTGATCTTTCGTACATTTTAAAGACGTTTTAACATTAAAGTCCATTCTATTTATCTTATATAGTATTAGAGGAAGAACCTGTTGCCATTTTGGAAAAGAAACCGGGCTATTTTTGACAAGCTCCCGCAGAACAACGACCCAAAGTATATATCGGAAGACGTGAAACGATGGTTCCGGCACTAAGAGTCAACATTCCGGTCATGAAGTGGTCAAGCCAGAGTCCGGATTTCAATCCAATCCAATCGAGCATTTGCGGAGGTTTTAAAACGTCGCGTTCGTGGAAGAAAGTTTAGCAACAAGAATGAGCTGTTCCGAGCGCTGCAAGAAGAATGGAACCGAATACC
>JAQGBS010002541.1:0-12983 GCA_034698545.1 Acrobeloides obliquus | reverse complement strand
GTATTGCGTTACAACGTCATGCTTATTTGGCACAATGTGTCACCCCGTCGGAAATGATTCAAGTTCGACAAATGTGGGATTTGGTGAAAAAGCATGGGTTGGAAGATGCTGGGAAAATGGTTACAGCAGCTGCTTTGCGGGTGTTTATTTTTATTTGCAAAAAGTTTTGGGCGTTGGTAGGGTAGGGTGGGGTAGGCTTAGGCTTAGACTTAAGCTTATGCTTAGGCTCAGATTTAGGCTTAGGTTTAGGCTTATTCTTGGGCATAGGTTTAGGTTTAGACTTAGGCTTATGCTTAGACTCATGGTCATTTAAAAATAATAAATTAAAAAAATTGCAAAATTAATTTTTCTAGACTTATGAAGCATTAAGCGATGCCTTCCAAATTGACCTCCATATTACCTTAAATGAACGAACTCAAGCTTTTATTGATTTTTCAAAGAAAATTATGGAGGTTAATCATTTTTTTCTTCAAAATATTAAAAATTTTAGGCCCTAAATGCAGCCATCGAAATTTATACTATTGAAAGAGGCTTCGAAAGATTACCTATGGTCTTAAAAAATTTTGTTTGTGAATGTATTATGCTGGAAGTTTGTCCATCTTTGGTTAGAAAGGCTTTTATGGAGGGTAAATTTTAAGCGTAAAAATATTTGATTGGTTAATTTTAGGGCTTATAAATATGCTAACCTATGTATTGGGCGAGGTTAATATGAATGAAGTTGCGGTTCATCAATGGAGTAAAATTTATCGAGTCCTCGAACAGGTAAATTACAAACATACAGCAAAACATGATGAATCTTAACCTGCAAAGCAAACCATGTTCAAGAAGGGATAGGTGTATTGGAACGAAAATCGTTTGAATAAGAGCAACAGAAAATTTTCATGTATCGAAAATATGCGCAAACGATTCCTCGTATAAAGTTACCCCAAGAAGATGATTTTTTTTTGAAAAGACTCTAAAATAGCTACGTTGAACACGAACGAGAAAAGATAAGTATATTAAGCAAAAATTGCCTGAATCAAAGTCAGGTAGATTTTTTTTCATTTTCAAAAATGAGCGCAATCGATTCCTCGCAAAAATTTACCCCAGAAAACTTTACATCAAACGATCAAAGCAAATGGGAAAGCTTTTTGATATATGGGGGGGGGGGGCGTTTATTTAAACCCACCCTGTAAGTTTAAGCCTAAGATAAGCATAAGCCTAAACCTAACAATTGTAAGCCCTACTCTACCATACCTTACCCGACAATAATTTTAAATTTTAGGCCATAATTACAAACATTGTTAACTATTAAAATGAAAAAATTCCTTCAACGCTTACTATTTGGCTAATAAGTTAATCATCCAATTGATAAACTAACGGCAAAACTCTTTTACACAAAAATTTCCATTTTATAAACAATTTCACTGTCATTTTTTAACTCAATAAATTTTTAATAAATAAAAAATGGCTGTCACGAAAAATTTATTGAATTCAGGACAACAAAGCACATAACGACAAAAGATGCGGACTTTGGGAAAAAAGTATATATGGAGAGATCGGAGCGGCGAATTTGAATACAACAAAGAAAAGAACTATTTCATTTTTGAAAAGTTAAAAATGGTGCAAAAGTCAATTTGAAGCGAGTTTGAACAAAGTTTTAAAGGGGGGACCCATTTGGGGGTCATTCTCCGAAAAAAAATTTTCTCGATTTTTGACCTATATAGGGGTAAAATCATGCGAAAAATCGATTGCGCGCATTCCCGAAACGTGAAATTGTTTCCTTGACCCTGATTCAGGGAATGGGGTGGGTGTATTGAAGTGAAAATCAATTTATTTACGTAAATACGTATCCTTTCCCTGAATCAGGGTCAAGGAAGTTTCGGGAATGCGCGCAATCAATTCCCCGCCTAGAAAACCCTAAAAATCGACGATTTTCTCATAAAAATCCGAAAAAGTTTGATTTCCGCTTCAATACACCCGCCCCATTCCCTGAATCAGGGTCAAGGAAGCACTTTCACGTTTCGAGAATGCGCGCAATCGATTTTTCGCATGATTTTACCCCTATATAGGCTGTTTTGGCAAAAAAATTTTTCAGAGAATGACCCCAAATGGGTTCCGCCCTTTAAGAATGGCAAAAAATTTGATCGGTGAAAGGGCTTGAGGGCTATAATTATCAAAAATACTCAAGTTTGAAAAAATAAAAGGAAAATAATCTAGAATCAAAACTAGGCAAATGCAAAAAATTACTTAAAAATGCAACAAAAAATTGGAACTGATCAAATTTTTGCCAATTGACCGAAAGACTAATACACTATCCACATGGCTATGAACGAGAACTTTGATTATATTATAAAAACTACAAAAAAATCAAACGCCAAGTAATTAATCAAACATTAAGAAAATAGGCCAGTTATACAAGAGAATTGTTGTCATACAAAAGGAATCTTCTCTCCTTGTCGTGTGTCCTCAAACATCACACACATGCGGCTTTTCTCTGTCATTGTCAAACTTTCAGTTTTCTGACTCTTTCTTCGTGCTCGGATAGAAGAAATGAAAGATTTACCGCGCTGGCTATGAAGAAAGCGCCGGTGCGTGTAAATCGATAAGAATTGCCCTTGCCCCGGCCAAGTGGGCCAGCAACACAACAACAAGGAGACAGAACGGTGGACTGGTAGTCGTTTGACAAAAAGAGGAGATCCGTGCAGATAATAACAAAAGGAATTTTTTACCTGAGCGTTTTCAAATTTTTGTTTTGGGCGTATAAAATTTTTATATAGTGCCTCATTTTACATTCAAACGGTCGAGGATTCGAGCCCGCCAAGACGTAAAATTTTTTGATAGATTTAAAAAAATTGTCAAAGAACATCTCCTCTCACACGTGTACAAACTACCTCCTCCAAAAATAGACATCCTAGCGAATATTCTTCTTGATTTTTTTCAAATTGTTCAAAAATTTCGCCAAAATTACCTTGGGGGGGGGACCAAGATCTTTCGTGCGAGGCAACTTCGAGATAGCGCGCGAGTCCATCTTGCCAGCGCGCAACGCACGACCTCTCTCAAATTTGATGGAATTTGGGAGAGGTCTGTCAAAAAAAAGAAAATAAAACTGTTCATGCTTTAGGCTCAAGTTTTCGTTTCAATAAACAATTTTTATAAAAAACTTTTGCTCAAATATTTATTTCAAAAGTTAAACATTTTTGTTCGAAATCTAGCTTATGGTCATCCCTAACAGCTTTTTGACATTTTTACACTTATGCAAATAAAATGATCATGACGAAGAAAGATTGAAAAGTTATATTTGACTAAATATGACAACGCAAAGAGTATAATAAGTTTAAGACTTTTCAAAAAATAATTTTTGAGTAGAAAATGTGGCAAGGAGCCACCCAATAACTAACGTTAGCAAAATTGTTAACTTTAATTACGATGGCCCCAAATTGAATTTACAAATTATAAAAGTTTAAAACTTACTTTTAGCTCTCTTTCTGTTATATGAGATTCTTTTGAAGCCAAAACTCCAATTTGCGAATTTAGACGTTGATTCTACAATTTTTAAAATTTATTTTTCCATGAAAATTCATTGACGGGGATTTTATAAAATTTATATTTTTGCTTCTATAAAATTTTGTAATTTTTTTGGGTACATTTTTACATATAAAATGTTACAAATTCTTGTAAGATCAGAAACGACTTTTTATAATAACTTACACAAACATGTGCATCCGAAAGTTCTCTTTGAAGGCGTTGAATTTCTTCGTCTTTAAGCTTGATTAACTAAAAAACAATTAAAGATTAATGTCAGTTTCAACGAAAATTATAGAGTAAGACAAAAAAGTGGATTTTTGAGACCGCAAAATGTATTGTTCTAAGAATGACCCTTCTAGGGATAATTTTATGCGGGAAATCAATCGTACGCATTCCCGAGCCTTGAAAATGCTTCCCCAACTCTTGATTCAGAGAAAAATTGTGTTTTTAAAGCAAAAATGATCATTTTTCGCATATTCAAAAACCCAATTTTTTCTCTGAATCAGAAGCAAGGAAGCATTTTAGAGGCTCGGGAATAAACACAACCGATTCCCCGCATTACCCAAAGAACATAAAATTACCCTTAGAAAAATAAATTTCAGGGTTCCAACAAATTACAAAAAATTCACTTTTTTGGCACGCCCTGTAAAATTCAATCGGGTAAACATATAGTTTGGTTTCGCGCCAGAGTAGATATTTTTAATACACAAACAGCCAGGTTCGATCCCGCAATGGGATCATCAGTAAGTCACGTGATTAAGAGACGCTTTTCGAGGTGTCAAAGGTTGAGATGACAAGCCTTTAAAGTTTAGAGCGCGTTTCGAAAGATCATAATATTTAGGAAAGTGATGAGGAAACATTTTTTTAAATTTCCGACAAAAAATCTCGATTAAGGAAAATACTTTTCATTTCAGCAAGTTGAGTAACTTCATTTTTCAACTATTTTTTGAAATTTCAGCTAAGGAAAAAACATGAAAATATCGTTTTGAACCGAAAAATGTTATAGATCGAAGTAAACCATGATTCTAAACAACTCTGACTAGTTTGTGATTTTTGGTGATATTTTCTCAGACCCCCACCTCTTCGATTACGTGGCTTACTGATGGTCCCTATGTCAAACTTTTGAATTCCATTAAAATTTAATACCTGATTTTCAATATGGCCATTTTGGAAACCGTTCTGCTTGGTCTAAAATTTTAAATTTTTATACTTAAAAAAAGTTAAAATCTCTTACAAAGTTAGGTATTTCAACATGAAGGCCATGTTCGGGAGGATTTTGATTTGACATATGTTTAATTGAATCGGTTTTGGGCTAAAAACGATAATTTTTTAATTTTGATCAAATTCTTAGATGTCTGAGTCAGACTAATTCGCTAGAACGTGTTTAAACATGTTTATGCGAATTTCAAGGCGACTATAAAAGCACTCGAAAGACCCGTAGGCACTTGGAATCATTCAGAGACGCTCTAAAGTGCTCGAAAGAATTGAGAAACGCTCGGGAGAGGTCGGGGGGGGGGCGCTCGGAAGCATTCGGAAGAGCTAAAAGACTCACCCAAAAGCACTCGGAATCGAGGCCGAAGGCGCTCAATTTCCAGATACTCGTTAAAAAATATATAATTTAAGCTTTATTTTGTTATTTTAATTTATAGTACTGGGAGCCGAGCGTTAACGCGCTCGCAGAGAGTGACTCTGAGCGGCGCGAGCGTTTTACTCTAGAGTAAAATAATAAAGGGGCAAAAAGTGAAAATTTTTATATCCGATTTCAATGATTTTGGTGTCAATCGTCTTCTCTCATCATCCCCTACAACTTGTTTTAGCGTTGAGGGTTTAAATCAAGTGTTCCTGAGATCGTCTGTGCAGATAGACAGGACACAAACATTACACGTTTAATGTAGTAGGATTTAATTCAAGCTTTATTTTAGTAAAAATTTAAAAATAACAAATTTCCAGAGGAAGGCGTCATATTGAGACCGAATAATAATTTTAATTGGATTGTTTTTATTGATTAACCTTGCTCATCAAAAATACCGGTTTTCGATCAGATGTTTGACATATTGCTTCATAAAAATGAAAAATTGTACAATTCTACTACATTATACTTGTAATGTCTGTGCGTTTGTTTGTTAGTAAAGTCGATCTCGGGAACCATAGATTTAAACCCGAGATGCTAAAACAAAAGTTGTAGGGGACGATGAGAGAAGACGATTGACACCAAAATTTGTATGTTTCAAAACAAAGAATTTTGACACTCTACAATATACAAATTTTGTATAAATTGCAATGAAATGATGTTTATTGAAACGAATGATAAAACATTGCAAAAAAGACAATTTTTTATGAGGGTAATATACAAGGTGATTCAAAAAGGGCAATTTTTACACTTGAATTTGGGACAAAAAATTTTTTGACCTCGCTTAGGCATAATTTTATGCGAGAAATTGATTGCGCACATTCCCAAACCCTGAAAATGCTTCCCTGACCCTGATTGAGGGAAAAAATTGGTTTTTTGAATCAAAAATGGTCATTTTTCGGATTTTTTCCTGAATAAGGGTCATAGGTCGGCAAGCTGGGGGGGGGGGAGGGGATCCCCGATGAGGTGGTCCTCCAAAAAAATGACCTGAGATAGTCTTCTGGCACCCAATTTTTATGGACCATACTGTTCGGTGAGGCCCATGAGGTGGCCTCCCTCAATTTGGGTCCATGAGGTGGTCTCCCCTTCAATTTTGAGTCCATGAGTGAGTGGGTCAGGGGAGAGGCTTCCTCCCCCATTGCCGACCTATGATAAGGGTTAAGGAAACATTTTCACGCTTCGGGAATGCGCGCAATCGATTTCCCGCATAAAATTACCCCTACAGGGGCCATTTTTAGAAAAAATTTAGTTTTCCAAATTCATGTAAAAATCACAAAATTTGCCCTTTTTAGAATCACCTTGTAATTTACTAGATTCTCAAAAGAAATTTTACTTAAAAAAAATTTAAAAAATTAAAAAGTGTACCAAACAAATCTCTGCTCGATTTCCGTTAAAGATAACTTGTGGGAGAGTCACTTGAATTTTGGACATCAGCAAAAAAGTTTCACAATCATTTAAAGTAGAAGAATTTTATTAATATCAACTAATATTGACAAGCTAAATAATAATAAATTGTTGTTGATTAAATTAATTATCGAATAACAGAGTTCAATCGTTTTTTATATAACAAAAGAAAATGAAAGGATTTCCAAGCGCGATCCTGGACACGAAAGTCGAAAGATTGTCATATTGCTGTTCGCATGCTTGTTTAGCTAAAGTAGACAAAAAGGTCAAGCCGAAAAAATCGAATTTTCAAAAAATTTCTCCAAATAGGCTGATTTTTTGTACTCGGGGGTTTTTCGACATGGAGAACTTGAATTCGAAAGAATTTTTTGATTTGGAGAGTAGGAAAGAGTCGAATCGGCCTATTTCCGATTTAAATTTCGAATTTTCTAATGGATCGGTAATTACTGATCCTCAAAATTCTCATATTTACACGTACCACATGTCGCGGCCTATAAATACAGGGTGGCCCAAATGAACCCGACTTCCCAATTCTAAACCATCGTTTTAAGCAGTAAGTTTATCTGAAAAATCAACCTCCTGTGAGTGATTTTATAAGAGGAATCGATTGCGCTTATTTTCGAACTTTAACAAATTTTTTATGATCCTGATTTGGGTAATTTTCGCTTCAATACATCACACCCTTTCTTGCTTCAGAGAAACTATTCAAGATCAAGGAAGTTATTTTGAATTTTTATTTAAGCACCATGGGTACTTTTATACGAGGAATCGATAAAACGCATTTTCGAAGTATGAAAACATTTTCCTGATCATGATTCATGCTATTTTCGCTTCAAAATGCTCAAACCCTTTTGAAGGGATACGCGATGTATTGAAGCGAAAATTATCTGAATCAGGGTCAGGCAAAATTTTTCATTCTTCGAAAATAAGCGGAATCGATTTCTCGTATAAAATTGCCCCAGGAGTTTGATTTTCAGATAAGTTAGTTGCTTAAAAACGATGGTTTCATGAGGATTGGGGTGTCGGGTTCATTTGGGCCACCCTGTAGCCGACAAATCGACGCTCGGGAGTGCAGTTCAGGAGCATCGCTTGGGAGCGACACTCAGGAGAGACGCTCGGGAGCATCACTCGGAAGCGAGGCCGAGCCCTAGTGCGGAAGACGCTCGGTCTCCATTTCGGAAACGAGGCCGAAAACTTGGAAGCGAGACCGAGCCCTAGCGCGGAAGGCGCTCGTTCTCCATGTTACTGAAAAAATCTCATATCAATCAAGTTTTATAAATAAAAACGACGGAAACTAATTCATTTTTCCCCCAACTAATTCATCAGAAAATGGAACTTTTTCAACCGAACTGGCCTTTTTAGGAGTGAAGATAGAAGTTTTTCAAATAAAAACGTAAAAATCCCGAAGATTAAAAAATGACTATGGGAAAATGTTTATGGAAAATTAAAAAAAAGTCGTTTAAAAAACCAAGAAAAGATTAACTGTTAGATGAAACAAGAGCTGACATTTTGCGTTCAAATAAACAATCTGTATTAGTCTGAAAAAGTCGCTCTAGGGGAAGAAAATATGAGACAAATCAACACGACGATAAATACGAATCAACATGACGAATAAAAAAACAAGAAATGAGTAAATTTGCAAAAGTTAAACGAATTTCGTGAGAATTGTAAAAATTTTGGAACGGGTGGAGAATTGAACCCTCGCTTTTATTATGAAGAACCTCAGCGCTACCACTACACCATGAAAGTTTCCCATTTTTAGCAAAATCATAAGCTCTGTTTAAAAAATCTCGTTTCCTTTCATCTACCGCCATGAAGAAAAACTAACAATTAGTAGCCCTAACAAACACTTTTGTCCATAACTTTGGCGGCTCTTTCTCTCTCCGTTTTCAAACAAAGCAACTTCCACCGCCTCATAAATAATTCGATCAAATAACCGCTGGAAGCAGGCTTGACCATGAAACAGAAAGAAAGATACATAAAAAGAAAGTGATCCGCTTGGAAATTTATTCGCAATATCGATCATCGATTATGAGGAATTCCGAGAGACATCACACAAGTCGTCAACACATATAAGTAAGAAATTAAATTAATGGCTCAATCAACATAGAAGATTTATATTGGAAGTCGAACAGGTTTTGTTTGGTCAAAAATATTGGTATGATATGTTTTTTATCTTACAAAGTGTCCAATCCAAACCTGCTGATATCGGTGCATCAAAGAGTAAAAAGGTGCAGGAAGGGTCAAAATTTAAGAAATTTCTCCAATCGACTCAGCTCGCCGAACGCTTCAAAACGAATACCATATCATGGGGTTTTGAGGGTTTGACCCATGGGTGACTGGCTATGTGCTAGGCCTTCACTCATAGAGCGCGGGTTCGATCCCGCGTCTAAAATTCATTTTTTAAATTTTGTTGTCAATATTCATGAAAATTTTCAAATATAAAACCGTCGGAATTAAAAGTTTTTTGGACGCCCCAAACGCGAAATTTTTAAAAATAAAAACATTTGTTTAAAAATGACAATTTTTCAAAAATTCGATTCTGCAAAATCCAGTAGACTCCACTAGGTCTCCTTACAAGAGGGGCCAGTGGACTCCACAGACAGTTTGCAAAATGAAAATTTTTTAACAAATGGCATTTTTTCTTTTTTAAGTTTTTTTTTAAATGGCATTTTGCAAAATCGACTTTTTTATAAAATGCCAGTGAACTCCACTGGCTGTCTTGCAAAGTTAATTTTTTTTAAAGATGGTTATTTTTTGAATATTTACAAACAACTTGTCGCCCGGATCCGTTTTTGAGGAGGGGGAGGTCAAAAAAAACTTTTAATTCTGACGCCCTTATATCCACATTTTTATGCGGGGAACACGATGGTACTATTATTTTTCCATTAAAAGTTTTAGATTCTTGTGAGATTTTTCCAAAAGTTTTCATGGAAAAATGATAGCACCATTGTGTTTCTCGCATAAAAATGTGAATATACAAAATTTTTCATGAATTTTGACAACAAAATAAAAAATTGACTTTTGGGCGCGGGATCGAATCCGCGCCCTATGAGTGAAGGCCGAGCAAGTTAGCCAATTGGACATGAGTCAAACCTCCAGACCTTTTTTGGTCTCTATCGACTTACAAAATTATGTGGGCTCCAAAAATTCGACTTCATATTTGAGTTTATTTCTGGAGAGGCTTCTGATGAACTTTCTCCAAAACTATCAAATTCTTCTTCGGGAATTTGGCAACCGTATTTTTGGACAATTCGCATAATACGCTCACAATTTCTGCGTATAGTGGCTGGACTCAATTGAGTGTTTTCTGCTTGTTGAGAGTTGATTTTGAGCAAATCCGGGGTGCTTCCTGGTGATGAGGTGTCCTAAAAAGATTTTTAATTTTTTGAAAAAAAGACTTTATAACAGTGAAAAATTAAAAAAACGAAATTTTATCATTTTTGCCTAAAAAGGAAAAACTGTTGCCACTAAAATTATAACGTATATTTTATGAATAAAACATTTTCATAAAGTATTTGGGCTTCTGATATTAAGCCAAATAGGAAAAGGGGTGGTCTTATGACATTGATGGGATTTACACAGTTCGAAAATTGGAAGAAAATTTCGCATAGTTATAATTTGTTTTATGAGAAGAGGTAAAAAAATTAGCGTTGCAAGTGCAGAAGATAAGAAAGTCGACTGTTCGATCTGGCAAGTTAAGCAACATTTGGACAGCAGGTTCGATCCCGATAAGGTAAAGCTTTTTACTTAAAAAAATTTATTGTCAGAGAGCAAAAAATTTTGCTCCCTGAAAAAAACAGCCTGAAAAAAATGAAAATCAAAAGTTCTACCCTAGCGGAATCGAACATGCGTGCCCAACGTTGCTTAACTTGCCAGATCGGACGGCTAGCTTTCTTATCTACTGTACTATGAAGCGTCAACTTTTTGTCCTATTCTCATGAAGTAGACTATATCATCATGACACAGAAAATTTTTTGAAAAAAAATCAATTTTTGAACAATCATACTACACTGACAAGATCGAGCCCTCATTTATAGCATGAAAAATTGTCGTTCTAACCACTTGAGTATCGTGCACCAAGTTTTGTGTCTTTAAGTAAAACAGACTTTACCTCAGTCCTCGGACTTAGCATAGTTTCTGGACTAGCCGTTGAAGCATTTGAGACGGTTCTCTTAATATTTTGCAAAAATTCTGAACTTTTTGGATGCACTTTTTGAGGTTTTGGTTTTTCTTCAACTCTAAAGTTATTGGAATTTTTTAAATAAAATTTTTTTTCTCAGCTTACATTTCGGACATCTTTTTGGGTGTAGTCATAGTTGGGGTTGTTTTTCCTGGAAACATAATAATCGTTCGAAAAGTCTGTTCGGGTTGAGATGTTGGTCTTGATTCCATTGACTCTGCGTCTGATGAATGAGATTGTTGGTTAGGGATCTAAAATTTTCTGTCCGAGTTTTTCCATAACAGGAATTACTTACAGATCCCCTTCTCTTTTGTATTTGTTCTTGAGATTTCCATATTAAATATGACGAACTTGGCACTGATTCGTGAACTTGCCGCTCAACATTTTCGTGATCTGGATTCGGGCTTTTGGCATTTGTACCAGAAACTTGACTTTGATTGCCATTTATAGAGCTAGGGCTAGTTCTATTCGGACTAATCTCCAAGCTAACAGAGCTAGTCTGATTTGGAGTTGAGCTTATTGAGTTATCTTTTGAGACATAGACACTGATTGTCGGAGCGGACTAAAAATGGGTTTTTAAGAAAAAAAAGTGGAATACTGAACTTTACCTTGCGTCGAAGTGTATCTGGTGGTAGAGGGCTTAGTGATGGTGATTTTGATTCATTTTGTTGTTCGACAAGTATCAATTGTCGACTGAAAATTTCGCGCTGGCGACTTACGAATCCATGCGGAATCTAAAATTTTGCTATATTCCAAAAAAAGAGTTCGCATGGTCAAGTGGATAAGACTTTGGTTTCCACTTTATCACGTCTTTTTCTTCTGACACGCTTATAAAATAGCCATTTTTGTAAAATTTTTATACCTTGTCGATGCCTTCTTGGCCCGGTCGCCTTTCATACGCTGCATAAGCACTAGCACTTGTCGCAAGCTCATCCGCTTCTTGATCAGGAGGGTAGCGTCTAATATGTATATCATGTAATATATGGGTAGCCATAATATTGGATCTTTGGTATTTTCCTATGGTATCAAGATACCCATGTGATTTAGAAAATATGCCATTCAGCTGCGAATAAGTAGATTCAGGAGCACTTGGGTGTCTAAAAATTTTTTAGGAATTGAAAAAATAAAAAATGTTTAGTTTTTGAACAATTTTAACTTGAAAATGCTTTCTTGACCCTGATTCAGGGAATATGGTGATGAAGAGAGAATGAACTAAAATTCGGATTTTTGTTGAAAAACCGACTATCAATGGGATTTTTAGGCGGAGAATCGACTGCGCATATTTTCGAACCCTGAAAACGCTTTCATAATTCTGATTCAGTGAAAAAATTTAGCGGGGATCAATCCTAAAACACATCCCATAAAAGCACAAAAAATTTTCAGTTTTTTCAAAAACTGAAAAAAAACAAATGCCAACTAGGTTAACGCCCCTCCAATTAGAAATTCTACTCAGTAATAAACTCTACTAATAAGGGTCATGTTTAGCCGCTCAGCTGATAAAGAACCCTAGTCATGACCAGTTCGGTAAACACCACAAAGCCAAAATCACAAATTTATTTGTGCATCACTCAGCTGGCCACGACTATTATACTTGTTTATGCATGTTTAACTATTCGGCTCATTTCCGAATAGCCAAATTAGAGCAATAAAATTTCTAAAGAAGTGTAAAGACATAGCAATGCGATTTAATACGGGTTTTTAGGCAGGAAATGCAAATTTTTGTAAAGAGATTGAATTAAAAAACTGGATATGATATGAAACAACATGGCGCACGATAAAGTTGAAATTGATACATCGTGGTGTGTTTTAGAGTAATGATTTTTCATGTTGAAAACGTGGGTTCGAATCACAGAGTTTTCAAAAGTTTTTCATTTACTATTTTTCCAGGAACGGGGCAGTAGCGAATCCAGGACTTGGTGTTGAGTAAAGCCCACTAGGGAGTGGGCCACTTGCCTCCTTGCCTACACCACTGGAACGGGGTCACCCCTGCCCTAGGCCACTCCACTAGCTCGTCATAAAACTCGGTTATGAACCACTTTTTCCAAATTTCAACAGAAATACATATAAATCGATTAAAAAAATCACACAACAAAAAATTCAGCATTATCTCATTTATACAAACATGAATTTTTTGGCGATTCGATGCTACAATCCTCCTCTTCTTTTGAAATTCAATTCAAAACCATTCTCTCAAGCAATTGAGAAACCAATCGGTCTGAGAATTGAGAGCTTGTTGGCTTTTTCCGAAAATGTGTGAGT
>JAQGBS010002540.1:0-12987 GCA_034698545.1 Acrobeloides obliquus | reverse complement strand
TCAGATGATGCCGTAAAAACAAAAAATGCTCAATTTTTCATGATCTTTCCGAATATATCATTTTTTTTCATATGATTATAACTGGCCTGGTCCTTTAACCCTCCTTAAACCGGCACCCTCTCCTTAACTCGTTAAACCGGCACCTCCCGAAGAGTGCCGGTTTAAGGGGGCTTTGAGTGTACTAAAAAACATGTGTTTCATAACTTTTAATGCTAGAGAAAAGTTAATTGCATAGAAAAAAATTTCAAAAAAAATTATTTTCCTACATAAATTTTCAGGTGAGCAACCGTTACATAGTTTCTTTGGCTATTTCGGATTTGATTATCGGGATTGAAGGCATACCGCTATTTACAGTTTATGTAATAAATGGCAAGTTTTTTGACAGCTTTTAAATACAGCGTGTGCCAAAAAAAGTGGATTGTTGTGGTTTTTTGGGACTCGGAAATGTATTTTTCTAAGGGCAATTTTATGCTTATGTGGGGAATCAATTGCGCGCATTCCTGAACCCTGAAAATGCTTCCCTGATTCAGGAATCAGAGAAGAAAAATGAGTTTTTGAAAATGCGACAAATGACCATTTTCACTTCAAAAACACAACTTTTCCTTGAATGATTCCGGTAAAAGTTGTGTTTTTGAAGCGAAAATGATCATTTGCCGCATTTTCAATAACTCATTTTTCTTTCCTGATTCCTGAATCAGGGAAGCATTTTCAGTGTTCGGGAATGCGCGCAATCGATTATACGCATTCCCACATCCTGAAAATGCTTTCCTGACCCTGATTTAGGGAAAAATTGTGTTTTTGAAGCGAAAATGATCATTTGCCGTATTTTCAATAACTCATTTTTCTTCCCTGATCCCTGAATCAGGGAAGAATTTTCAGTGTTCGGGAATGCGCATAATCGACTTTCCCCGCATAAAATTACCCCTAGATCATTTTTAGAACAAAATACATTTTCAAATTCCCAAAAAATCACAAAATTCCACTTTTTTGACACAACTTGTAAAAAATTATCGAATTTCTCTAGGTGATCGTTGGCCGCTTGGGTCGATAGCATGTGAGACATGGCTTTTCCTTGATTACACATTATGCCTGGTCTCAATTCTCACCGTATTACTAATCACGGCTGATCGGTATCTATCCGTCTGTCATACAGCCAAGTATCTCAAATGGCAAAGCCCAACAAAAACTCAAGTGCTTATTTTTCTTTCTTGGATAATTCCGGCCGTAATCTTTGGTGCCATGATCTATGGTTGGGCTTTCATAGTTGGTGCCGAAGATGACAGGTACGGAAATGTTACTTGCCATTTTATATAACAATTGAAATTGGGAGAGATGAAAGTCCGTATTTTTTCAAGATTATATTATCCATGGAAATAAACAAATCCATAGAAAGTTTTTTAGGGATAGGTTTTTCAAAACTGCGGTATTAGCGAGACACACAGCTGCTGCTGCCGCACAAATTGTTTCAATTTTCGTATTTTAATTAGCTTTTTATTTAAGGCAAAATTGGTCTCGAGTTAAATGAGAAGAGCTATGTGCGCACACCTAATTTTCATATTATAGATGATGGGGGATGAACAAAATTGGAAAAAATTTTAACCTTATTGTTATAGAATAAGCCAAACAAAATGACCGTACTTTTGCGTTTTTTTGGCGAAAAATTTTCAAACAAATTTTTGGAGCTATTTCGGCTCTTATAACAAGATTTTATTGAAAATCAGGCAAAGTTAGACAACTTTTTTGACATCCTTTCACGCAGCCTGTACCATAAAAATTTTTCTTCTTTTAACACAAATATAGCAACAAAACAGAAATATGAAAGAAAGTTTTGATAATTGACAAAGTTGAATATTTTTTTAGCGAATTGGGCTCTACAAATGGAGACTGTTTTGCACCGTTTCTTTCAAATCCATATGTGAATATGGGAATGTATATAGCCTATTACTGGACAACTTTGGTCGCCATGCTTATACTCTATAAAGTACTCTTCAAGGGTAGCCCCAGAGGGACTTGGTGTAGTTCCCCCTTGCTGAAGGCCGGTCTTACCCTCCCCCCCGGTCAAAGGCCAGTCAAAAATTACATAAGGTTTTTTAATTTTTGGAAAAATTTTTTCAAAAATATCAATTTTGGTGAAAATTGAAAAAAGAAATGTGTTGAAAAAACCGCAAAGTTCTCATTTCTTTGAATCACCCTGTTATTTATGCTACACATATAAAAAATTAGATATTTTGACCCAAAATCCTAATGGAATTTGCCTCTTTCCTAATCAAAAGCATGAATTAAAAAGGCTCTTTTCGGATAAAATTACGCTAATTTCAAAGCCATCTTGAATTTCCGACCTCAATGTTTGTTGTAAGTGCAAGTTCGACACTGGGGAAAAAATTTACTAACCTCCTCAAAAAATTATCGCACATATACAGGGTGTATCAAAAACAAATTGGAATTTAGGCGATTTTTTCATGTGTTTTTTCCGAAACTTGAAAATGCTTTCCTGATCCTAAATCAGGGAATCGGAGTGTGTGTATTGAAGCGAAAACCGAAAATTTTTAGATTTTCTGCCTGAAAATGACTTTCTGGGGGTAAAGCGATTCCCCGTATAAATTTACCCCCAGAAAGTTAGGCAGAAAATCTAAAAATTTTCAATTTTCGCTTCAATACACACACTCCGATTGCCTGATTCAGGGTCAAGGAAGCATTTTCAAGCTTCGGGAATGCGAGCAATCGGTTTTCCGCATAAAACTACCCCTATATGGGTCATTTTTAAACAAATTTTCGGGTAAAAAAACATGAAAAAATCCCCTAAATTCCGGTTTTTATACATCCTGTAATTCAACTGGAACTTTAGGGTATCCATCAAGCTGCAAAAAATCTGGAAAAGAAAGCAAAAGCTAAGGAACATCGGCACATAGCCTTGTTACTCACTCAAAGGCTTGGGACACAGGTAAAAGTTTTGGATTGAGAAAAAAATTGATTGTTTTGCCAAAAAAATGTTGTTTTGGATAGATTTAAAAAATTTCATCAGTCAGAATCAGACATCGCTCTCTTTAGTGGTAATGATGACCATAGTCGTGGGAAATTTGATCCCGAAAAAGCATTGCGAAGTTGTAAGGACATTTTTTGGAACAAATTTCCAAAAAGACAACATTCGAAAACTTCATTTTAATGGAGAAAAATGGCAAAAACGATTGTAAAATTTGAAATCTATGTATTACAACGAAAAATTGGATCGTCTTAATACACAGAATTTTTTGATAAAAAATCCATTTTTGCATCGATTTTTTCAATTTTCATCAAATGAACATTGTAGCATTTTTTATAAAACTATGAGACGAACAAAATGGCACAAAAATTTTCAAATTTGAAAATTGTTTTGGGTTATTGAAACGAAAACATGAATCAGAATTTTCGTTTCAATAACCCAAAACAATTTTCAAATTGGATAATTTTGGTGTCATTTTATTCGTCTCATTTAGCTATAAAAATTGCTACAATGTTCACGTTATGAAAATTTAAAAAATCGATGCAAAAATGGATTTTTCCGCAAAAAAATCTGTGTATTGACACGACCAACTTTTCGTTGTAATACACAGATTTCAAATTTTACAATTTTTGTTGCCATTTTTCTCCATGAAAAATAAGCTTTCAGATGTTGTCTTTTTGGAAAAAGTTGTTCAGAAAAATGTCTTCTAGAAGTTTGCAAAGCTTTTTTGGGGGTCAATTTTCCGTGACGATGGTCCTTTAAGGCCAATTTTTTGAACTTTTGTTGATTCCATATCCGCTAGTGTGACAAAAAAGTGTTTTCTTAAAATATATTCATTGTTGGACTCTGCTCAAATACAAATTGCTCCCTCAACTCAAATTATCTAACAGATCACACTTTTCGTCAAGAGAAAAGCGGAAACCCCTCAGGAAAGAGTGTAAATAGGCCGGGAGAAATCGAAACGTAATTGTTCGTCAAGAATCCCCCTTAGTTTTTCATCAAGTATGCCGCCGACAAGCAAAAAGAGTACATTTCCAGAAAACGAAAAAAAATACTAAAAAGTTTATTGATTATACAATTTTTTCCAGAAAATCTTTCTTCTTTAAAAAAATTCATGAACAAGCCATAAAAAGTGAGCAGGGGGATGCACTCTTTATCAGGATAACAGAAAAGGATATTCTTTCATTTCGCTGATCGAAATTTTTGAACGTTAGGACCTCGATAAGTGCGGTCCAATAAGTGAACTAGCTCCGGATATTCTTCATATATAAGCAAGGGGCGACAGTCGGGGACCACCAACTCACTTAAATGGACATTCATAAAGTTGACACGAAACGACTTTTACGTCCGACCTAAACTCGATGTTTGGCGAATTTTTGAAACTATGGAAAAAATTGGGAAAAAGTCACCAACTTAAAAATCTCATATCTCGGCGAAAATAAAAGTTTTCTCAATAATTTTTATCATAAAAAATTCCGGAGCTAGTCCGGCTGGGGGGGACCAAGTGACGTTCAAAAAAAATTTTTCCGATTTTATTCTAAAAATCGACTTTTTAGGGTAATTTCTAGGCGAAAAATTGATTGCGCGCATTTTCGGAGCATGAAAAATTAAGCTTGACCCTGGAAATCAGGGTAGAACTGCGTTTCAACGCGAAAATTTTTTTCCGATTTTCTTCTAAAAACCGACATTTTAAAACCCAAAACTTTCATATTTTCGCTTCAATACACATATCTATTTCCTTGAATCAGGGCCAAGGAAGCATTTTCACGCTTCAAGAATGCGCACAATCGATTTTTCGCCTAGAAATTACCCTAAAAAGTTAATTTTTAGAAGAAAATCGGAAAAAAATTTTCGCGTTGAAACGCAGTTCTACCCTGATTTTCAGGGTCAAGCTTAATTTTTGATGCTCCGAAAATGCGCGCAATCAATTTTTCGCCTAGAAATTACCCAAAAAAGTCGATTTTTAGAATAAAATTGGAAAAATTTTTTTTGAACGTCACTTGGTCCCCCCCCAGCCGGACTAGCTCCAAAATTCCTTATATCCACCGCTACCCAAAATGTGGTCGTACGAAAAAATCCGATCAATTTTTGGCGAATTTTTTTAAAAAAGTTATCAAAAACCTAGCCGTTGATAGAGTGTCCCTTTAAAGAAAAATCTCTATTTGAACTTTATAATTTCAGGTCGGTGTGAGTCTTATGTTGCATTCCAAGCGTCACGAATCCTTAAAACAAGAATCTAAACGCGAGAACGAAACTAAAGATAGTGGCTATCATACAAACAATGTAAGCTTTCTTTTTTCTGGAATCCATAGTTAGAAACAAGAGAAGCGACATTTACGTAACCCCCTATAGCGACCAAAGCGTAAGTACACCTAATTATTCATGTTTTTGTCTTAACGGATGTCTTTAATTGTTTAGTAACGAAGATGAAGCATGACTCTTGAAGCGAAAGGTCAAATAACAAAAGATTAAACAACGCAATTTATAAAAAGCCAATAAGAAAACTTCCTGCAAAAGATCATACAAAAACAAAAAAGGGGTTATCTAGATATTATGTAATCAACTTTTTGGTGGTTTTCCCCTCCCTATAGGTGCACAAGGGGGAGGGACTGTCCCCCTATGTCGTCGTATCGGGGGCAAAAATGCGAAAACATGTCGTATTTTGACCCGAGACGATATGTTTTTTACCAAAATTTACATGTTTTTTACCAACAATACCATATTTTTACGTTTGGCGACAAAAAAAGGTCAAAAATATGTCGTACTTGGATAAGTGTTCCCCCTACGGGATTCGACCTCCGAGATCGAACTCTCGCTCTTCGGAGTGCAAAGCGAGAGCTTTACTACTTGACCATCTCGTCCGGACTTTTTTCCCATTGACGGCGGAAATGGACTATAGTATAGTTTCAAACTTTCTTGGCCCTGAATCGGGGAAAAATCCGATGTATTAAAGCGAAAATCAGCCTGAATCAGGATCAGGCAAATTCTTCACAAATGCGCGCAATTGATTTCCGCATAAAGTTACCTCCTCCTTTGAAGGTTGATTTTCGTGTTAAACTACTTGACTTTCTTTTCACCAATTTTGAAAAACCGACTACTTTCCGAACGAATATTTTCTTGATCTTTCTCGAAAAACAGACCTAAATGATTTTTTTGGGCAAAATTGGATTGATTGACCTTAGTTGATTTTTTGAAGTGGACATCTAACACATGCATCCCCTAAATAGCTGTTCAAAAGTTGATTAGAAATCATCTCCGTTTTTAACATGTAGTGCCCTTGAAACGTCACTTTCAGCGGACTAATAGATTGTTCGAAGTGAACACACGTGTTCGTTATATTTGTTTATTGTTTTCCTCAAAATTTTCTTGCTTCGATGTTTTTCGATTAAAACACGGGAAGAGAAGAAAGATTCGGCGAATCGCCGCTCCCATTCTTTTCTTTTATAACAAACGTAAAATAAAAGCTTCGTGGGTACATAAAAGTAAGGATTTGCGCTTGACTACCCACTATATAATTTCTTAATATCGAGTCTTCGAATAGAAAGAAACGAAAACTTGTAATCGCTTATGAAGAAAAAAATATCAGAATTTGCCTAAAATTTTTTCAACATTTTATAAAAAATATTGGAATTGAAAATAATTAGCTTAAGCCTAAGACTAAGCTTAAGCCTAAACCTAAGACTAAGCTTAAGCCTAAGCCCAAACATAAGACTAAGCTTAAGACTAAGCCTAAGACTAAACCTAAGCTTAAGCCTAAGCTTAAGCCTAAACCTAAGCCTAAGCCTAAGCTTAAGCCTAAGCCTAAGCTTAAGCCTAAATCTAAGACTAAGCTTAAGCCTAAGCCTAAACCTAGGACTAAGCTTAAGCCTAAGACTAAACATAAGCCTAAACATAAGACTAAGCTTAAGCCTAAGACTGGAATAAATTGAACTTGCCAAATCTGGAATAAATTGAGATTTTTTAGCAAGTAGTTGGATCAGATGGAACAGAGACACTAGAGGTGACAAGAGAACAGCGCTCTTTATCGTTTAGCCATGATCCGATCAAAATACAGGCAAGTTTGGAGAAAATTCCTCTGAGAAAGAAACATCGCTCTTTGCGTGCCACCAAATCTACTTTGCAAAATCGTATGTTGGATGAGGAAATCGAAACGGTTGATAGGCATCAAAAGTATATGGTAATTTTTTGCTGCGTGAATGCTGAGTTCGAGTCAAGCTGTTGTCAATATATAATCAACCTTTCAATGCGCTAAGTGTGTCTATCTGTTATCTGTTTGTGCTATCTCTTTCAACTTAAATCCAATTCCGTCACGGCCTATACCAATCGATAGGGCTCGGTGGGAGAAGAAAAATGACACCAAAATCATGGGGGTATCCTTCAAGAAAGATTTTTTAGCCCCATATCATGTTTTAACGTAAGTCTTATAGTTGAAATTTAAGAATGTTGATTAAGAAGCCCTCATGGCCGAGTGACGAAGACTGACAAAAAATTTTTTTCACTCGTTCATGTTTTCGTTGTAATACATAGATTTTTCAAAATCGCCCAATTCAAGCGAATTATCTCAAAAACTATAACGATTTGAACTTTCTTATAAAATTTTGTTCAAAACTAGATTGGTCCTTTAAGGATGGGGTATTTCATCACTGATGAGTAGAGAGACTTCCCTTCCCCTCCAATCCAAGTTTCCCCTCCCAAGGCACAGCAATTTGCTTTTTGAACTCCTTTCGATATCGTACAAATCCTGAATGAATATTTTTCGTGTAAACATTGTGCACTTTCTCAACTTTTTTCTAACATCAAAATGTGTGACATAGAAATTGAATTTAGCGTTTTCGCCTCCCTATCTTGTAATGATGTTATTATAGAGTTTACACATGGGACAAGCGTTTCAAAAATGTTCTGATTGATTTAAAAAGCATGCTTGTTAAACGTCATGAAAAAAAAGAAAATCGAAAAGAGATAGAGAAATATTTAGGACCCCTTATTGTACGACATCGACTCAGCGATCGACTCGCTCAGCACAATTTTTAGAGATGATAGTTTGAGTTCTGTTTTACAGTTTAAGAAACATCCGGCACTCACTGCGGAGTCTTCACCAGATCACTCGGATGCGACCACTGTCCTGTTGAGCAGAAAGATTAGCAGAATCAGTAAACTCAGTAGTGCTGGCTCAAGCGTTACTGTAAGTGTTTACGTACAATTCAAAATTTAAACTTTTGGTACTACTAAGGATTAGCGAGCCCACTAGACGTGAATTTTTTTTCAAAAAAATTTTACTTTTCTTTGGAAATGACCTCTCTAGGGGTAACTTTATGCGGGAAATCGATTGCGCACATTTTCAAACCTTGAAAATGCTTCCCTGATTCCGATTCAGGGTATTGTATTGAAGCGAAAATGAAAAATTCGAATTTTGACCATTTTGCTTCGATACAATATCCATTTTCAAGGTTCGAAAATGTGCGCAATCGATTTCCCGCATAAAGTTACCCCCATTTCACGCATAAAGTTACCCCTTTCATTTTTCAATCTTTAAGAATTCAATAAGAAGAAAAGTGAGCCGAAAACATTCAACTTCAAAACTTGTCCAATATGATGCTGTTGTGTTGGCTGAAGAAAATGGTCATACAACTTTCTGCGAGATTCCTAGAGAAGTGCCATCTAGGGGTGGTTGGCTAGCAAGTTTTCGGCGGAAAATTTCTCGGTGGATACGCTCAAGCCCGAGAGCAGATGAAACTGGACAGAAGCCAAGAAAACGATCAATTCTTACTCGAGCACGCTCAATTTCTTCCTCTTCAAGGTAGAAATGTGTATTACAACGAAAACATGCCATTTTTGTTGATATTCGGAACGTTCATGAAAAATGGAGCATTTTTTGTCTTTACCGCATGCTCTGAATCGTTGTAGTTTTCGAGATAATTACGTTTGAAATTTTGAATTCAAAAAAGTTTGTGTATTACAACGAAAACATGTACACAAATTCAAAATTTCAAATGCAATTATCTCAAAAACTACAACGATTCAGAGCATGCCGTAAAAACAAAAAATGCTCCATTTCTCATAAACTTTTCGAATATCAACAAAAATTGGCAACTTTTCCCCCACTGAATTGGTCCTTTAAGTCAAACTTTTTTTTAGCGACGACGATTCCTCCCCTGAAGATAGCAAATCCCCCATCGAATCGCATCGAAAACCAATGCCCAAAATCTCCGAACAGTCGTTGACCGTGCCAGCTGTAAAAGTTACTCGTGATAACCAACACAAAGCTTCAAACGAGTTGACCATACCCAGCCCTCAGGATGAATCTCGTCCATCAACAGGGCATAGCGTTGTGAGCCGCAAGATTTCTTCGATTTCCAATATCACGCGTGACACTACAGAAAGGATTCTCAATTCACTATTCTCACCTGTAACCGCTTTTAATCGAGGCCGGAAGAGGACTAAAGCGGAGAAGAGAGCGCATAAGGCTTTCCGGACGATAACATTTATTGTTGGTCTGTTTGCCATTTTATGGTCACCGTATTATGTTGTGGTAGGTTACCAACATGATTATTCTCCACGGCGAAAAGTTTCACGGTGGCCAAATGGTTAGGACTCGAGGATTGCACTGTAAAGGGTCGGGTTCGAATCTCGCTTGCGTCCAAATCTAAAAAGGCAATTGGACTCAAGCGGGATTCGAGCCTGACCCGTTAAAGTGCAATCCTGGAGTCCTAATCTTTCGGCCACCATGGAACTTTTTTTTGCAAAAAGTTCACCGCGTTTAAATTTATTTTTAGGCTACCATATATGGATTTTGTAAAGGCGAATGTATACCTGCGGTATTATACAACCTTAGTTATTATAGTAAGCTTTGGATTGGGTTAAATAAATTGACAAAAATTTTCAGTGTGTTATCTAAACAGCAGTGGAAACCCGTTCGCGTATGCCTTAGCCAATCGCCAATTCCGAGCTGCCTTCTTGAGAATGTTTCGTGGCAACTTCAATTCCCATTCATAAGCTCAATCTTACCTCTTGTTATATATAATAATTGTTAAATTTTTCAATGTGTAAATATTTATTTGGCATTTTAAAGTCCATTTCTGCTCATAACGAAAAAATAAGTCCGAACGCGATGGCCAAGTGGTCCAAGACGCTGACCGTCCGATCTGGGAAGTTAAGAAATGTTGGGCCAGTAGGCTCGATCCCACTAGGTCAAAAATTTTAGTTTTCAAAAAACTTTTTGGAGCTACTACACAATAAGGGGGGCCACCCACGTGAAAAAATTTTCTGGAAATGACCCCTCTGGGGGTAAAAACATGCGGGGAATCTGAATTTGACATTTTCGAAGCGAAAAAACGCTTTCCTGACTCAGGGAACACGTATTGTGTATCGAAAGAGCAAAAAAATTTTATTGCAGTTTTTTTGAAAATCAAAATTTTTGCCCTATTAGGATCGAACCTGCGGGCCCAACGTTACTTAACTTGCCAGATCGGACAGTCAGATCTCTGGACCACTTGACCATCGCGTCCGGACTTATTTTTCCATTATAAGCAGAAATGGACTTTAAAATAGAAAATTGACAAAACAATGTAAAAAACAACTCTGTTTCATGGCGAGATTCTGCGCGCATGGTTTAATGGTTAGGACGCTGGCCATTCATGTTATTGGCGCGGGTTCGATCCTACCAGAGACGAAATTTTTATTTTATTGAATCATAAAAAGTTGTAGAAGCAAACCCCTTAAAATTAAATGAAATAATTTCACCTATTATTAGTTTTTTGTGAAAAATTTTCTGCAAGTATGGCGCCTGTTCAATCTCCGTCGGAGTCGAATTGTTTTTGCGTCATTTAATAAGTGCCAAGTAGCTGTCAAACAACGGTTTTTACGCATGAGGAACATATATGGGCATCACTCCATCTTACATCCCCCAACCCCGACCCTCAACCTTCCCTTGATCCCGACCTACAACCCCCCTCCAGGTGAAAAATCTGGAGTCACACGGGTGTGCCCATGTATGATGAGGCATGCGCGCAATCGATTTTTCGCATAAAATACCCCCTAAATATGTCTTTTTTTTTAAATTTTAGTAAAAAATTTGTTTCGATTTTTTGGGGTGACTCCCTTGATCCACAATAGCTCTGAATTTTTTCAATTTTTCAAAAATTTCAAATCAGAAGGGCAAAAAAAGCCTCTCCTCCTAACGCCGTCATTCAGGAAATTAGTGCATGTATTGAAGCGAAAATCGAACATATACTAATTTCCCTGAATCAGGAAAGCATTTTCAAGCTTCGGGAATGCGCGCAATCGATTCTCCGCATAAAATTATCTCCAGAAGGATGATTTTGAGGCAGAAAACTGAAAAATTTTAGATTTTCGCTTCAATACAAAACACTCATTTCCCTGAATCAGGAAGGCATTTTCAAGCTTCGGGAATGCGCATAACTATTTTCCATGGGAACATTGAGCTTTTTTTATTTTTTCAAAAATTTTATGCAAAAAATTTGTGAAGGAATTTATTCTAGATTTCTTTATTTTACTGGAATTTGAACTTTTTTTATACAATTGTAGTAAGTATAAGAAAAATATTTTCGACTCTGTGCTATTTTCGTCTTCAGTCGCCATATGGGTTTTTCCTTCCATACAAAATTTCCGCACGCGACTTTTCAATCGTTGGTGAATACCAAGTCATATTTCCACACACACACTGCTACGTTGTACTTTGCACCCGCCTGACTTGAGAAGAAATGCACGCAAAACAGCGCTGCCCTCGGGGTTTTCCTCGTGCCTGTCACATGTGTTGCAATGGATCGTACGGCTATCGGAGATCCGCACTCTGTCCACGTGATACACGGCGATTTTGGCGACTATGATTTGCTTCGGTGTATCGGTACCCTAAATCATCCACTGTCAACGACATAATAACAAAAGTGGAGGAGATCCCTTTAAGAAAACACACACACGCTGCTTGATGGAATTCTCCGTTTGGGCGGACTTCAATCGATTTCTTTATTAGATATGCAAGGAATGATCGACGTGGTGTATTTTTTTCAACAAAAAAATCTCCAAATTCAAGACAACAAATGAATTAATTATTGATAGTCGGCATTTTTGTAGTCAAATTTATATATATTACGGGTGAATCTGAATCATTCAATTCGCCTGGGCGGATCTGAAACATTCAGATTCTTCAGGGTGGATATGAATCGAATCAGATTCGCCCGGGCAGATTTGAATCATTGAGATTCGTTAGGGCGGATCTGAATCGATTCATATCCACCCTGACGAATCTGAATCGAGGAATTGGAGTATAACCTTTCAACTGATCTTCAATGATGTTTCTTCCTCCGTGTTGTGTTGCAACATGAGCACTATGAATGCGATGGAAGAGCTCTTCAAAAGCCACCTTAAAGGTTAAATTAAAAGTCATCAAAATATACATGCGATGATTATTGCTAGAGTAAAACACATAAACATCTCCACCAAATTGTTGGAGATAGTATCTCGAAAGCCAAATATGATCATACACTTTTTCGGTTTTCTTGTTCGAATTCTGGCTATAATTCAGCAAAAACGACTTGATTTCTTCTATTTTTGTTAGTGGAATAGCAATCTTTTTGGGAAATCTTTCAAGAAAAACTTCATCAAATTGTGCTGAATTTACTATGATTTTGGTCATGTGTCACGGGGTGGAGGGGGGAGGTAGGTCATCGGTCCCCGGGCCGATGATAGTTAAAAAAAAAGGTCGCCAATCTGCGGAAGGGGTGGGTGGGTCATAAAAACAAAAATTTTCGACCGGGGTCTGTGCAACTGTGGACTCGACATTTGCGGATCAGACACTTGCGTACGAACATTTGCGGATTGCCCGATACAATCCGCAAATGTCGATTCCACAAATGTCGGTCCGCAAAAGTTCGTCCACAAGTGTCGGCGCGCCTGTGGGACACCCTGTATATCAACATTTTTCTTTGTTTACATTCTTTATATTTCTTTTCAATGAAATAAAAGTCTATTTTTTATAGTTTTCTCTCTTG
>JAQGBS010002539.1:0-12988 GCA_034698545.1 Acrobeloides obliquus | reverse complement strand
AAAAATATTTTATTTTCGCTGAGTTATGGCCCTTTGAATTGGAAAAAGTTGAAAAAATGACATTTTTTTCAAAAAATCATATCTCCGTGAAATCGAAGTCATTATGAATAATTTCTTTTACATAATGTTCCTCATACGCTTAGCTATCCAAAAAGTGGTCACTCGAAGAAAATTGACTTAATTTTGATTTTTGGTGGAAAAGGCCATATCTCAACAAAAATAAAATATTTTTCAATAATTCTTTATATAGTATATTCCCTATTCTCAGGGCTATCCAAAAAGTGCTCGCTTGAAGAAATCCAATTTAAACTCGATTTTTAAGAGAATTTTTACGTTTACATGGGGTTCTATTAGAAGTTTTACGGTATCTTTTATTGTGTTATGAATAATTTGAATAAGTTTTTAGTATTTTCTTGTGATAGTTATTCAAATTTTATTTTCTGTGTCTTGATTTGGGAACAAATATGTTGAAAGATCGTCTGGAAGAATTTCAAGTATATATTTAATAATTCATTTTTGAGTTCTAATTTTAAGAAAAATTCAAAGATGACTAATGAAGCTCAAGTTGAAGAACTTTCTCAAAGAAAGCTGCTTCACATTCAGACTTTTCCTTCCAAAAACACAGAATTTTTAAATGATGAACATTGGAAAGATGTTGAAACTGTAAATAGTTTTTTAGACCCTAGAGTTTTTCAAAACGGGCTTTTCGAAACTAATTTTTAATAGAAATTATGAAAACTTTTTGTTTCAATGACCCAACTCAATCTCCAACTAGGATGATTTTCATACATGGGCAAGCAGGGAGTACTGGGCCTCAAATACAAATTGGTCCCAAAGTTTACTGTCGACCAAAAAAAACGTCGACAGACGAAAAGGTCGAATTACGAATTCGTTCTCGATTTATGAATTTGTATACGAATTTTCGCAACGAATTCAGTCTGGGCAGCTTCCCAAATACGAATTGGTCCATTAATTTTCCCCCGATACGACGAATAAGGGCAGGGGGTACAGTACCCCCTTGCCATGTATGCTCTAGGGGCACCTTCTCTCTTGCCTACGTCACTGCAAATCCCCACTCCAAAGCTGAAAAACTGAAAATTTTTCTAATAACTCTTTATATTTTTGCTCAACAGTTTGCCAAAAATGTCCAACTATGTCCCCCCTCAAAAAAGAGAAATCCTGCTTATGGCACTGGAAAAAATTTCATTCATACAACAGATTTTTTTAGTTTTTGGAACAGATTAAAAATTTGAATATCAAGATGGATGAAATGAAAAAGTTTTTGAAGGATATGAGAGAAATTCATGATATTATATTACAATCACCATTTGCTGATCCAAGTAACTAATTCTTCAATATTACTACAACCTTTTTAGCATTGAGCAAAAATCTTAATTTCGAGATTGAGTCATTTAAATCTCATTCACATTCGATAAATAATGAATTAAAAGGTATTATCCGTAGTAAAACCTTGTTAAACATTTTTTAAGCAATGAATCATGAAATAAAATGTTTAGTTGAATTCAATGACGCAAGCTTTAGAATAAAGAAAAACCAAGTAAGGATACTCTCACGCACGGTAGTAAAAAACAATAATATATTAATCAGAAAACACTATGTTTTTCACTTTTCTCAACTTTTCGCACCATTTTTTACCACCGTGTTGCGTACTGTAATTTAAAATCTTTAGATAATGACTACAAATCGCAAATTTCATAATTTGATGGTAGAATTTAACAATGAACAAGTCATGTACCGTGAAAAGTTGCAGAAAAGGATTCGATCATATATCAAAATTTGTAAGTCGATAATATAAGGTCTGAAAGTTTATTATGGTTTAGCTTTTGATTTTTGCGCTTTAAAAGCAAAACAAAGCTGAAATCTTTAATGAATATTAAGCGTTAGTATACGAAGACCGAGCGATAGCGTAGCCTTGGCAGTGTACCGGATAACTACACAATTGCTGTCCTTTTTAGCAGCTCGCTAATTTTGACCGAACACAACATCATGGGGCGGGATGGGCAACACAGTGGTTTAGTTTTACTTTACGAGTCCAAACTGCGTTTACAGTATCTATGGACTCGTAAACGCAGTTTGGACTCGTAAAGTAAAACTAAACCATAACATGGTGCTTTTATTTTAGGTGGTATTGAAATGGATGAGGATGCAATTGAAGAGGCTATCGAAGATGGTCGTATGTTTGATACAGTCTCGGTAGATCTTTCTTTATTTCAATTTTTCAAACAACTTTTTAGATATTTATGGCAGAACGAGATAAGACATATATTTTTGAAGATATAAAATCACGAAATGAAGATATTTTGAAGATTGAAGCAAGTATTAGAGAGCTTCATGAAATTTTTCAAGATATTGGCATGCTAGTTGAAAACCAGGTTATCTCTGCTGTTTAAAGTAATAATTCACGTTTTTAAAGGGAGAAATTTTGAATAATGTCGAAGCGAACATCAATTCTACGAAAGATTATGCAAATAGAACTAAACAGACTGTCGTAATTACCAATAAATATCGGAATAGAAATACCAAGGTAATCTTTAGAATTTTAATATTTGACCTTGCATACTTAGGGAAAAATTGCTACGACTATATTCTCTATTATTCTTATAATTATTTTATTTTTTCTTGGTGCTGCAGTATTCTGCTTCAATCTATCGCACGTATGTAATTAATTTGGAATCTAAATATTTCTAAATTGAAAGAAATGCCTCTCCGACCAGACTTTTCGTATACTTTTATTTTTTGCTAAAAAACTCTTGAATACCCTATTTTCGATCCAGGGAACACAAATCAAAGTGAATTTTTGAATGAAAGGCTCGTGTTGAATTTCGACCTTGTAGTAGTGCCAACCACAACACTTCCTCTTTCGATGAAATTTTTTCAGCCGTATGGAAAGGACCTTGAGGAATCCGAAAAAGAGATTATTGTTGCCTGAAAATCAGGGGTTCGTGTCGAAGCTTAAACTTTTTTAAAATTGAACCAATTTTACGATCTTTTCGGTTGATTCTTTCGTTAATCGATTCCCCGATCGAAAATGGTAGTATACCAAAAATAACGTGTTTCAAATATGTTTACTATCCTGAATCAGGGAAAGTCTGTATATTGACACGAAAATTCGTTTTTTGTTTTAAATCCCATGTTATGATACGAAAGCTCAAACGAAAGTGCCTAATGGAATGTCGGAATTTGGCCAAAACGATCTTCCCTGATTCGGGATAGTAAACATATGCGAAAACACGTTATTTTTGAATACTACCGTTTTTAGATATCGATTAGCGAAGGAATCAACCAAAAATTCCCATGGGAAACATCGGAAAATTGGTTCAATTTAAAAAAATTAAGTTTCGACACGGGCTCCTGACTTTCAGGCAACTATAATCTCTTTTTCGAATTCCTCGAGGCCTTTTCCATACGATTAGAAAAAATTTCATTGAAAGTGGATGAAATTAGAACATTTTTTGAGCCGCAAATTAGACACGGTGGCGCGATTTCAATTTATAGGGATCGAGAAATATTGCCGATTTGTAAGTTCACCTAAAACTTTAAAGTCTTATATCTCGGCGGAACAGAGGTTTCAGAAAAAACCGCTCAATAAAAAGTTTGCATTTTACCTAAATTACAAAATGTAAAAAGAATTATTGAAATCGGATTAGTCTCCGAAGAGCTGGAGATTTTTGAAGTTGGATATCGTAGATTCGAGTTTTCAACAACGTAAACTTGGAAGTTAAAGTTTCGATCAAAAAAAAGGTTTCAGAAAAAATCGCTTACCACAAAATTAGTATTTTGTTTGGGGAATAAAATGCAAAAAGAATTTCCGGTTTTCGATTTACCAGTGAGAAGTTAGAGATTTTTGAAGTTGAACCTACAAACCTGCAACATTTCCCAACCCGCTTGTGCCACCGTGTAGGGTCGTATAGTCGGCATTTTCGGGACAAGAGACTTAACTTTTTACAGAGTCATTATTTTCGATACGGTCTTTTGAAAAAACATGCATAAAACATTTGAATAATTTTTCCAAAAACATCATTCTACACAGAGTTCGCCATAAAAAGATATATGCCAATCTCGTTAGTCTCGAAAATCCCGACTGTACGACCCTACGGAAAATACTTATTGGGCAACCCAATATATTTAATTTTGTATTTTCTTAAATTTGTCTTTAATGTTTTTTATTTCGATATGTTCATAAGCTAATAAAATAAAACGAATAGTTTCTACGCCGACGAGCCTTCGGTGCTCAAGTAGCGTCTCTGGCGCTATTTGATCAGCGTACTCCTTTCCCCTTTTATTCCGAGTGCCTGTAGCGCTCGGTCTCGCATATCAAGTGATTGCCTGTGACGCTCAGATTTCGGCCTCGCGTTCCGAATTAGTGTTCTCCATATTCGAAAACTTCCGCGTAAAAAAATTAGCCGAGTTGGAGTCATTTTTAAAATTCGATTTTTTAATCCCTAGGGGTTTTTTACCCCGCCCCCACACCATCGCTAGGGGTACCCCATGAGGTCAAAATTCAAAATTTTTTCTGCTTCGTGTTTCCCATAGCCGAAAACTCCCGAGTACAAAAAATCATCCAATTTGGAGCACTTTTTGAAAAATCGATTTTTGAACCCCAGTGGGGGGGGGGAGTCTCGTAGCCTCCCTTAGATGATTTTTCCCAGAGTCAGGATGAATTTTTTTTGGATTCACGACAAAATTTTAGGCATATATATGACAAAATTTTAAAAAAATAGAGAATAAAAAAGTTAGCCCGCACAGATAGACACACACTTCTTCTTTAAAACACCTTTTTTAAGAAAACAGAGCTCAATGTCACAAAAATTTTTAAGGATTAAAAAACAGATTTCTCATATTTTTATCGTTTTGATGCATATTTTTCTGGAGTAATTTTATGCGAGTAATCGATTGCGCATTCTAGAAGAGTAAAAATCTACATGGCCCGAATTCAATCGATTTTTACTTCAATACACATTTTTTTCGTGAATCAGGGTCAAGGGATCTATTTTGGATTCTGGTCGAACAATCTCCAGAGTAATTTTATTAGAGGAATCGATTGATCGCATTCTCGATGCACAAAAAATTTCCTAACTGCTTAAACGATTTTCGTTTCAGTACACATCTCTTCCCTGGATCACGGCAACGAAAGCCTTCAATTAGAAATGAAAAGCTATTAATCGAAAATCGCCTGAATCATGGTCGAATTTTTTATGCTTTGAAAATGCGCCAAAGCTCATAAAAAATTACATCCCCGAAAACTTTACATCAGAACCATAAACACTTGAGACATCTGCTCGATATAGGGGAGAGGATCAACACACTATGAATTGACTCGTTAGGGAAGTTTTAAGCTTTTGCAGATTCCAACAATCTTTATAAAAATGACTTATATGGGGGTTTTTCTATGCGGAAAATCGATTGCGCTCATTATCGAACCGCTAATAATGATACTAACGCGTTTTTCGACTAAAAAACCCTAATACGATGTTTTTTAGTCGATCTTAAAAGAAAAACTTTTTGAATGTTTGGGCCTCAATAAGTTCCCAAAAACCTAATATAACTTATGAAGCAAATTTACTGAATATTTGGTGCAATACAGTAGCGGAAAAAAGTAAAAGAACCCCTATGAAACATTAAAGTTTAGCATGTTTATTCTCTACTTTGTAAAAAGTCTTTACACAAATGAGCTCATATGGGTTTTCTATGCGAGAAATCGATTGTGCACATACCCTGAAAAATATTTCCTTTATGCCAAAAAAATATTGTTTTTAAATGTTTTCATTTAAAAAATTTTTTCTACGTATAATTTGGTCAAGGATTGGGGTTTTCCGACAAGTATTAATTAAAATTTGTTGATGTTGAACTGTTTTTGTTTTATTTTTACATTGTTATTCTGTCTTTTTGTATAAAATTTTATTATGAACGAGCTTTACATACTAATAGAAATTTTTTAGATGGAAACATTTAAAAAACAATATTTTTGGCATAAAGGAAATATTTTCGGGTTTTAGGAATACGCACAATCGATCCCTAAACAGCCGGTTTACGGCAAAAAATCGACTTTTAGTCCATTTTCGCTTCAATACACCCACCACGTTCCCTGAATCAGAGCCAGTGAAGCATTTTCAAGGTTCGGGAATGCGCGCAATCGATTTGCCGCATAAAATTACCCCTATATACAAAAAATTAGCCAATTTGGAAAAAAATTTTTTGGTATAAAACTGTAGGTACGTGGCATTGACCTTTAAAAATCATAAAGATCCCTCATATGATTTTTAATGAGGGAGGGGTGAAGGGGAAAGTAAAAAATGTTTTTTCAAAAATATCAATTATTTAAGATTTTAAATCAATTTTTAAACTATTTTTCGTTAAAAATATTAAATGTTTTCTTTGAAATTTGTTGGCAAAATTCCTTCCCTGAAATTCAATCCTAACGACGCCCTTGCTGATATATAATGCGGAACTTAGCGCTGCTGTACTTTTGTTTCGTATTCTTCATTTATTTGTAGCGTATTATTTTTTCACAAGTTAATTGGTACTTTCTCTAACTTAATTCATGATTACACTTAAAAACTGTTATCGCAGTAAAGTTATTACGGAAATATTAAACCATCGGGAGTTATTATACATGTCTGCTAAATAATTGTCGGTACTAATAACCAGGAACATATTCCAACTTGAACTCTCCGATTTTTTAAGTCAAATTTTTTACCCATAATGGGAGTACTAAAAAACCGCCAAAACTATATCCGATTGAAATTTTTATGTGGCTGTGAGCCCAAAATGTGGTTTTTGGGATCAAAATTAGAGTTCAAAGAAATCTTCATAACTTTTTATGGTTAAAAGCTTTTTCGCTAATTATTTTTGCATTTATTAGAGGGTGAAAAGGCGCAAATATTCATATATTAACTTTGGTCTCAAACCTTTGTCTTCATGGTTAAAGAAGCCTTACAAAAATGACACCATTTTTCTTAAAAGTCGAACTTTCAGGGATCTAAATTCAACTTTATCTTGTCCGGTTCGATTTAAAAAGTAAATAAAAATTTCAAGACAAAGGTTTGAGGCCAAAGTTAATATATGAATATTTGCGCCTTTTCACCCTCTAATAAATGCAAAAATAGTTAGCGAAAAAGCTTTTAACCATAAAAAGTTATGAAGATTTCTTTAAACCCTAATTTTGATCGCAAAAACCACATTTTGGGCTCCACAGCCGCATAAGAATTTCAATCGGATATAATTTTGGCGGTTTTTTAGTACAGTACTCCCACTATGGGTAAAAAATTGGCTTGTTTGGAAAAAAATCGAAAAGTTCAAGCTGAAATATGTTCCTGGTAAGCATTATCTGTCTCAAATGACAGGGCTATTTTTCCACAAAAAAATTTTGTTTCATATAATTTTCTAAAAAACCCTATATGGGTTTTTCGATGCGGGGAATCCAAAAAACGCGCTGATTCACTCCCCGCATCTGAAAACCCATATAGGGTTTTTTTTAGAAAATGGTATGAAAAAAATTGTTTTCGGAAGAATAGCCCTGTCTTTTGAGGCATCTAATGCTTATCCAATTATCTTCATATTCAGTGTTATTATGGGATTTGATCAAAATATCCGAATTTTTTTCGCAACTTTTCATTGTATTTTTGTAATAATTTCATTATTCACAAATCTTTTTGTATTAATTGTTTGTACTAAAGTAAGAACTTGTTGACATTTGTAACTTCATTTAGAATCAATCAGCAGTAATAATACTCTCCCATCGCTGTAGTGTTCCAAAAGTCGATCAAAATCTATCGACTCGACTTGACCGACTTTTGGACACTATCGACTCGACCAGCTTCGATTTAAAATGAACTGATTTTGGCTTTCAATTTTCGAAAAAGGATCGGTTTTGATTTCAACTCGGTTTTGACTTTTAAACACTACATCGCTGAGCCTTTAACCACTAGGCAGTTGTGTAGTCAGTCCCTTCGGAGTTGGGGGTGGGGAGCGGTCGCAATAGCGAGGAGGCGTGGTAGGTGGAAAAAATTTAAAGTGAACGAGAGTCGAAACCGATACTTTTTAAAGTTGAAAGCTTAAACCGGGGGAGGCCAAAGCCACATCTCTAACCCAGTGATGGCCCGTTACTGGTTTCGGTTTCAGCTCCGGATCCTGATGTGGAACCGTAATTTTTTTTATGGGACCGGAACCGCAAAAAAAATTTTTTCAAAAATCATAAAAATTCATATTTTTTCACCAAAAATCGTCATTTTATGAGCATTTTCATCTTAAAAATGACAGATTTCAAAAAAAAGGTAAAAAGGAGGTGCAGATCTGCACCTTCTGCGCAAAAATGGTTGATCCCGCGCAAATTTTCGAAAAATATGCACCCCTTTTTTACCTATGCTGCAGCGCTGTTTATTGCTTAAATGTAAGGACAAAGATCATTGGTTTCATAGGTCGGCAAGGAGGGGGAGGAGGAGTCTCCTCCCTGATCGACGCACGCATAGACTCAAAATTGAGGGGAGGACCATCGTGTTCCTCTCCCCCCACCTTGCCGACCTATGATTGGTTTATATAAAAAATTTATAAGTGTAACAAGAACCGCAAAAAATTTTTGAAGTGTGATAGGAACCGGATGATTTTTTGATTTGGGCCATCACTGCTCTAACCCCAACTATACGACTTGGGAGCTAGTTCGGCTCCACGTCTTGGTACTTATATTACAGCATCATAAAAAATAAATAACAGTATATTTTTCAGCGCATCAAAGTTTTCAAATCAATGCCATTTTATATTATTGTAATCCAAATGCTCATCTGTAATTTTATCGAAGCTTTCGAAGAAATTTCAATCGAGATCCCTATGGTCTTTGCCAACCAGATATTATTACCGGATTTTCTTTATTACCCAATTGCTTTTAGTAACAGTATAAGCTATCTAGGACATCAATGGTTCACCTTTGTGATAGCACTAAATCGATTTTTAATTTTTGCAGCTCCTAGAATTAATGATAAGTTGTTTGGAACAAACAGGCTTTATTGGTAATGGCTTATTTTTTGTTTAAAATTTTCGGATTATTTTAGGCTAATAGGTCTTGTTTGGTTTTGGGTTTTTGGTTTTTCATTGGCAGTTAATTTTAGTGGTTGTGTTAAATTTTATAATTTAGAAGGTAAAATAGATGTTTTTGGGTATAAAATTTAAAAAATTTAGAGATGCGATTACAATATTCTTGTGATCAACCATCATGGGTTAGACAGGTAACTGTAAATAAAGAGTGGCCACATTTGCGTCCTCACATTTGCGGCGCACCACTTGCGTTTTCACAATGCGGTCGGTCATTTGCGGCGCTATTTTTGCGAATTGAAACTTGCGTCCCCGACTTTTGCATCTCTGTCATTTGCAGCGTGACATTTGCGTCTTAAATTTTATTTTATATTTAAAACAAAAGTGATATCGAAGAAAAATTTTGATTAAGCCTCATCACCCTCTGTCTCTTCGTTGTCAATATCTTGTTGAGAATTAGCTACAAGATCAAGATGGGTGGGGATTTGTGAAGAGTCATCTTAGCCAGTGATGAGATCCCATTCATCGATTTTTTTAACAAAATAAATGTTTGGGGTTTTCGTCGAACTCTCAATATACAGATTGTATTGATTCAGGGAGAAACTACATGTTTTAGTTGTAATACACAAAATTTCAAATCGCCAACTTCATTCGCAATTTCTCGAAAATGGCAACGATTCAGGATTTACCTTAAATACAAAAAATGCTTCATTTTTATAAACTTCCATAATAGTAACAAAAAATGGCAACTTTTTTCCGCTCGGACTGATTCTTTAGGAGCCGGAAAGGCATCATCCGGCGACTTTTCCTGCTAGTCATGAAATGTTTTAGATGCAAATATTCATATCTTCATATTTACCACCGACATTGATATTTATCGATATTATGACATATTTAATCATTTTTAAAAATCGTCAAAAAATTCAGATCCTTGGAAACCAACAAAAAAGAAGAGATTTTTACATTCTGATACAAGTAACCAGTGGCGTAGCCAGGATTTTTCGACCACATCATAACAATCCCCCCCCCTAACCAGGGGTAATAAAAATCAAATCAAATTTTTTGAAAAAACATATGCGGAACCATGGGGATATTTTTTCCAACAACTTTTTTTACAACGGCCATAGCCTACCCCTCTCCCTCAGTTCCTGGCTATGCCTAAGCAAGTAAAAACTCATTCTCTTTTACACTCTGTTTCTTGAGACAATCTGCATATCAAAAATTTTTCGCAATTTTAGAGCACGATCATATGCGGCACTCTGGAGATCAATTCTTTTACATTCAATTATCTTCCAGAATTATTAAAACCAGTTGGCACTGGGGAGTTTATAAATCATTTTGCTATATTGACTTCAGCTTTTATAACATTTACAATAGTTCCGGTTGTTCTGCTCACACTTAATTCGACTTTCAAACATGAAGCAAGGGATCTTTTAAAGAATTTCGCAATTATCAAGAAATTGTTTTTCCAATAGAGCCCGATAAGTAACATAGTTAGTCATACTTGTGCACAGGGCCACATATGTTTCAATTTCGATAAAAGCGGCACTAACGTCTGGAAACGGATTTGAATTTGCCTGAATATTGATGCGAAAACCCTGAATTTGGTTTCGTTCCATTATGTTGTTTCATTCGTATCGTTTTATTTAATCGTTTCATTAGTATTGTTCCATCTGGCATAAATGTTTTTCTCATACAATTAATTTTTTTCTCTCACATATTTTTTTTCATGTCATGATCCCGTCGTGACTCTGTCTTGACGTCGCGATGCCTATCACGAAGGTGTCGCGATGTCAAAATTAGTATTTTGTTTGGGAAATAAAATGCAAAAAGAATTTCCGGATTTCGATTTACAAGTGAGAAGTTAGAGATTTTTGAAGTTGAACCTACAAACCGGCAGCATTTCTCGATCCACTTGTGCCATCGTGTAAGGTTGTACAGTCGGGATTTTCGAGACAACGAAATTGGTTTATACCTTTTTATGGTGAACACTGCTTAGAATGATGTTTTTGGAAAAATTATTCAAAAATGTTTTCTGCATATTTTTGCAAAAGACCGAGTCGAAAAATAATGACTCTGTAAAAAGTTGAGACTCTAGCCCCCCTCTAAAAAGATATATGCCAATCTTGTTAGTTTCAAAAATCCCGACTGTACGACCCTACAGAAAATACTTACTGGGCAACCCAATATATTTAACTTTGTATTTTCTTAAATTTGTTTTAATGTTTTTTATTTCGATATGTTCATAAGTTAATAAAATAAAGCAAATAGTTTCTAGGCCGACGAGTCTTCGGCGCTCAAGTAGCGCCTCTGGCGCTATTTGATCAGCATACTCCCTTCCCCTTTCATTCCGAATGCCTGTAGCGCTCGGCCTTGCGTTCCGAATTAGTGTTCTCCATATTCGGACTTCCGCGTAAAAAAATTAGCCGAGTTGGGGTCATTTTTAAAATTCGATTTTTTAATTCCTAGGGGTTTTTTACCCCGCCCCCCCCATGCATCGCTAGGGATTTCAGGCCTTCAAATTTGTGCCAAAAAATTTAGCTCCAAGCGGAATTCGAACCGCGACCTTGTAGGAAAAATCAAAAAGTCCATTTTTTTTCAAAAACGACCAAAAAATTTTTTCGTGTCAAAAATATTTTTTTCACGCACAAATTGAGCTGTATAAATTTTTTGAAAAATACAACAACTATTGAGTGATATTTCTAGAAGCCTATCGTTTTATTTATACAGCTCAATTTGTGCCTCTTGTCAAAAATGCCGCGAAGTTCTCAAATTTTGGACACATCAATATCACTCAATAGTTGTTCTCATGTGAGAGCTCACATGTTTTCCAGCAGCATGATAATCGAGCATATCCTCCAGATCTACTCCCTCCAGTGGTGTATGAAGAAGACAGAAGCCTCTCTTTTTCCCAAATCAGCCTAATTGGAAATGCAAAAATTTTCTTGTCGATCTCTTTTAATCTCCAACTTGATATATTCTTGTTCACTTGTATGAATCCCACATGTTCATATCAGCTTAGCTGCACTGTTGGAGATTAAAGAGATCGACAAGAACATTTTTGCATTTTGATTTAGGAAAAATTTTGGAAAAAGAGAGGCTTCTATATCATGTTGCTGGAAAACATGTGAGCTCTCACATGAGAGTCTTTTGTTTGTGCCTCTTTTGTCAAAAATGTGGGAACAACTATTGAGTGATATTGATGTGTCAACTACAGGGTGCGACAAAAGTTCGGTTACATACAATTTTTTACATGCATATTGACGATTTTAATTGAATTTTCATTTCTAATTGATTTTTTAGCATGAAGGAATTCAGGGGAGTTTATTTGAGCAAGGAAAAAATGCTAACCAAATAGCAACCGCCAATCTTTGACTCTAACTTTTTTAAGACTTCAAAGAAGATTTGCTGAAGGCCGCTACCGCTTGATCTTGTTCACAAATGAGAAGTGGTTTGACATTGAGCAAAGTCACAACACCCAAAACGATAAGCAGTGGTTGGAAGATCCCCTGCCATAAATAGTTAAATTATGTTATTGTTTTCTGTTAGTTTTAATTAAATTTTATGTGTTATTTTATTACATACAAGAAATAAAAATTATGTAACCGAACTTTTGCCGCACCCTGTATTGATGTGTCAAAATATGAGAACAACTATTAAGTGATATTGATGTGTCAAAATGTGAGAACTTCGCGGCATTTTTGACAAAAGAGGCACAAATTGAACTGTATAAATAGAACGATAGGCTTCAAGAAATATCACTCAATAGTTGTCGTATTTTGTGATATTCTAGTCAGATTCAAAAGAGTCCTCTACAATGTTCAGCTACAAGCTGATGTTCAATGCTTATTTCTTCTTAAGGATGGTTTTGGAAGTTGACATAGGCGTAGCCCAATCATGCTCTACCTACAATAACACTGACATCCAAGGACATGATTTGAGT
>JAQGBS010002538.1:0-12989 GCA_034698545.1 Acrobeloides obliquus | reverse complement strand
ATAGCACTATTTTTAACGTGAAATAGTGCTATTTTCGCGAAAACAAGGTGAAAGAAGCATTTTCACGCGACGGGGATATGCGCAATCGATTTTTCATCCTATTTTCACCCCTAGAAGGTCATTTTTCAAAAAAATTGTTTTTGAGAAAAGGCCCTAATTTACACCCCCCTGAAAATATGGCGGTCTCTACTTAAAATACATTATGCATTCGAAAAATTAACTAAAAATATTGAAATTTTTGGCTGAAAACCAAGCTAAAAAAATTAATTAGAATTAAAAGAAGAAGAAGAAATTATGATACGAGATGATGAATAATCATCACTTTAGCCAATCGGCCATAAGTCAATTAAGTAGACCGGAAAATAAAAGAAACCTCACTCTAGACATAAAAATGAGAAAACTTACATATAAAAAATATGGAAAAGAATGTCACATCAACACTAGAAGAAGAAGAAGAGCATTAGAATATGAAATACCTTTCGATATCTGCAAGGAAATCCGCGCTAATCCTCTTAGACAATATTTATCACACGAGTGTTTTTCTTTCTAGTGCTAAGATTACAAATTTTGGGTATGAACAAATTTTGGGCTTGAGTATAAACAAGGTAAACGTTCATTACATTTATTATAAATAGCTATAGATAGATAATAAAAGAAGATCGGGGAACAATACGAAGTAAAATTTATAGGAATTTTTGTCAAAATAAAGCGTAAATCTTTAATCTTAAGATCGAAAACAATAGGAAGATTAAGGGAAAGACATGCTATAAAAAAATTTTGTGATTATTTAAAAAAAATACTGAATGTGAAAAATTTATGAACTCCGTTTCCGACGCATAGGAAAATAAGCGCCAAGTTAAAAGGGGAGGACCGATTGAGGCGAGTTGTCGCAAAAAAATTTTTTTCCAAAATTTTTTCGACAGACTTAAAAAGTGTTCGAAACTATGACAAAAAATATTGTTTTCGATGAAAAATCGAAAAAAATTGAAAATTCGAAAAAATTTGAAAAAAAATCGAAAAAATTTTTAAAAATTCAAAAAGACCAAAAAACACCCAAAAAATGGTCAAAAACATCCAAAAAATTTTTTTCAATTTTTTCTCGAAAACAGTATTTTTTTCGAACATTTTTTACGTTTGTAAAAAAATTTTAAAACAAATTTTTTTGCGATAACACCTCAATCGGCCTTCCCTTTTTAAGTGGATAGGACTTTAGCTTTTCAGAAAATAATGTTGATGAATTGATCGATTTTTTGTAAATTTTCAGATGGTTGGACGATTTTTCGGCTAAAATTGATGGAAATTTGAAATTTTAAAATCGAATCATATCATTCGACTCAACTCGCCGAGTAGAATGAATACCATATCATGAATTTCCCATCCCGAGCTCATAGCCGGGTGGCTAAAGTGACAGATTTGCAGTTTATAACAAAAATGGGAGAACATGTAAAATAAGGTCACATAGCACAGTTGGATAGAGTATTGTTCTTTAATTTAAAGGTAGGGGGTTCGAGTCCCGTGTGTGTATGATGCTTTTTGCTTTTAGTTTAAAAATTTTTTAATTCGAATTCGCTTCAAATTTAAAGTTGTATAAAGGCAAAAAGCATCATACACACACGGAACTCGAACCCTCTACCTGAAAATTAAAGAATAGTACTCTATCCAACTTTGCTATGCGACTTTAATTTACATGTTCTGTCATTTTTTGTTATAAACCACAAATCTGTCACTTTAGCCACTCAGCCATTGTTTTTTTATTTAAATTTGATTTTGCAAGTTGTCTAGAAAATTGAAATACTTCATAAAGCCGGTTTATCTATGATAAACGTGAGGAGCAGTGATTTTGTATTTACTAATCCAGAGCTAACAAGAATATGCCTTAGAAATATTCATAGCCTACGTAAAAACCCCCATGCTATGGTATTTGTTCTACTCAACTCGGCGAGCGAGTCAAATGGCATGACTCGTTTTTAAAATGTTGAGTTTCCTTCAATTTTAGCACAAAAAATGCCCTATGTTTGCTATTTTTTTGAGTGGAAACGGGCTCTAAGTGAAAATTATTAGCTACACAAAATTTTACAAATGATATTTTTTTAACAGACAACTTCACGTTTGACACGGATGGCGGTGACAATTCCAACAATGAAAGCAATAGCAATCAAAATGAAGGCTACAACGGCAAGCCAGAAACTATAGCCAAGACTGAAAGTTGTGACAGCGCCAAACCCAGCGACACCAACACCAACAGGACCTGCATTGTAGTTGTAATTGTAGTAGCCAACTCCTAAAAATAAATAAAAAAATATAAATTTTTTCGTCAAAAATCATTATTGTTCAACAAATATGTTATTTTCTAACATCAGTTTTAATTCATGCCGGTGGTAAAGGGATCGATTAATTTTGAAAAAATTGAAAAATTCGGAGCTACTACACAATAGGGGGAGGGTCACCCACGTGAAAAAATTTTCGAAAATTTTTTCTGGAAATGAACCCTCTAGGGGTAAAAACATACGAAGAATCCGAATTTGACATCTTCAAAGCGAAAAAACGCTTCCCTAATTCAGGGAAGGCCTGTGTATTGAAGCGAAAAGTAGAAAAATTGCATTCAAAATCGCGTTTTTGCGGATTTCCCTCATGTTTTTATCCCTAAAGGTGTTATTTTCACAAAAACGTGGGTGACCCCCCCCCCCCTTCCGCCGTTGTGTAATAGCTCTAAAAATTCGAAAAATTATCGTCTTTCCCTCTTACGTTTTTGCCTACAATTTTTTTAAATTTCGAAGAAAACATAAGGGGACTAAGGAAAATTTTTGGTAACCTCCCACCGAGTCGAATTTTACATTGCGCCATAGTTTTTACCTGGATTGTCGTCATAGCCAGCAGCATAAATGATTATAGCTAGAACCAAAAACACTCCAATCAAGAACGACAACGCTGTCAAAGTGAAATAGGTGCCTGGATTTGAAAGCTTAGCATAGCCTAGTACTGATAAGATGAGCACAATCACTTCGAAAATCAGTGCCAAAATCATGAAGGCCATCACCCATTTTTCGAATGATTGACGATACTAAAATAAGGGGTTTTTATAAAAAATTTTGGAGCTACCACACAATAGGGGGGAGGGGCATCCACGTAAAAAAATTTTCAAAATTTTTTTCTGAAAATGATCCCTCTAGGGTAAAAACATGCAGGAAATCCGAATTTGACATTTTCGAAGCAAAAAAACGCTTCCCTGATTCAGGGAAAGCAATTTTGTATTGAAGCGAAAAACCGTAAAAATGCGATTTTCTGCCTAAAAACGAATCCCTTTTGGGGTAAAAATGTGCGGAGAAACCGAATTTAACGTTTATAAAATTCCTTGGATTCAAGAAAAGCTGTATATCGACGCTAAAATTCGAGAAAATCATTTGTTAATTGGATTAAACCAATGGCTAGCTATAATATTACAGAGCACATTTTTTTACCCCAAAAGGGGCCGTTTTTAGGCCGAAATCATATTTTTCCGGCTTTTCGCTTCAATACAAAATACGCTTTCCATGAATCAGGAAAGCGTTTTATCGCTTCGAAAATGTCAAATTCGAATTTCCCACATGTTTTTACACCTAGAGGGATCATTTTCAGAAAAAAATTCTCGAAAATTTTTTCACATGAGTAGCCCCTATTGTGTAGTAGCTCCAAAATTTGTATTGCATTTTTGTTAAAATTTTTGATTTTTTGATGAAAACATGCGTAATTTTATTAAAATTTTATGCTATCTTCATCTTATGATATATAGGGAAAACATACGTCAGCATAGTGGTTCGTAACTATGCCCTCATTGTAGCCATTCCAGTCAAAAAATCTCCATCCAGGTGTAAACAAGGAGAAGGCCGTGGCGATTGTCGCGATTAAGACAATAACAAAGAATGTGGTCTTTAGTCCATTGACTGTCATTTTTTCTTAGGTCAAGTGATGAAAATAATAGGATTTAAAAATTCTCGAAAATTTTCGCTAAAAATTCAAATAAAATTTACAAAAATCACAGCAGTCGAAAATGAGAAAAAGTTTGGAGCTATTACACAATGGGGGCTAAAATTTTTTTCTGCAAATGACCCTCTAAGGGTAAAAACATGCGGGGAAATCCGAATTTGAAATTTTCAAAGCAAAAAAACGCTTCCTGATTCAAGGAAGGCGTATTTTGTATTGAAGCGAAAAGTCGCAAAAATGCGATTTTTGCCTAAAAACGACCTCTTTTGGGGTAAAAATGTGCGGGGAATCCTGAACTTATACAGCTTTTTTTGAATCCGGGAAATTTTATAAATATCAAATTCAGATTCCCCGCATGTTGTTACCGCAAAAGAGGTCGTTTTTAGGCAAGATCGCATTTTTGCGACTTTTCGCTTCAATACACAATACGCCTTCCCTGAATCAGGGAAGCGCATTTTCGCTTCAAAAATGTCAAATTCGGATTCTCCGCATGTTTTTACCCCTAGAGAGTATTTCCAGAAAAAAAATTCTGAAAATTTTTTAGTTCGATGGCCCTCCTATTGTGTAGAAGCTCCAAAATAAAAAAACAACAATAAAATTTTCCAAAATCATTTCTCAGATCTTTCGCGTGCTACTCAAATTTCCATTTGCTATCCTCTTATTTTTCTTTTTAAAATGAAAACAATAAACAACAATAGTATATTTTCGAGGACTACTAAAAAATCTAAGTCATACACACTCATCACTTCAAAATACTGAATTTATATGCCTCAAATAAAACCCAAACATCCACAACAGCAATAAAACTAAAGCCTTATGAATCAACCTTGAACTATGGAAACTTGTTACAAAATTGATACAGTTGCTGCTATGGTAGTAAAACAGGATATAAAAGGTAGACTTTTTATACAAAATGAAAAACGTGTAAACATGATGAGTCAATCGGTATTGCAAAATTCACGTTATTGTCCAAATTGTATAAGAAGTAGCACAAGTTGACGTTAAGAGGTCTTTTTAAAAATGGACTAAATTTTGAGTATTTATTCAATGAATAATATCATTTTCACGAAAATTTTTACGCAAATTTCAATATTCAAAATTTAAAAAAATTGCAATCGATTCAGCTCGCCAAGCGCTCAAAACGAGTATCATATCATGGTATTTTGAGGTTTGGTTTGACTCATGGTTGATGAGTGAAGGATGAGTACATTAGCCAATCGGCCATGGGTAAAACCCCCAACCCATACTATGGTACTCGTTTGAAGCGCTCGGTGAGATGAGTCGATTGGCAAAATTGGTTTAATGTTGACCCTTGCCACCACTGTTTTGACGTTTTGGAAGTTAACAGGAAGAAGTATAGGTGGATAGGGGGTTCACTAGTGGACTCTTCGCACTTGGAGTTCTGACCCCTCCCCCGCAGATTTTCGACCGAAGTTCGAAAGTTTGCATAAGGGTCCCCCTTTATGTTTTGGCTGGCCAAAAATTACTTATGAGTGTTTAATTTTCTAAATTTTTTTCAAAAATATCAATTTTTAACAAAAAATTTCCTATCTTTTAAACATTTTTTTATCAATTTTTTCTTTAAAATGACATTTTTTAATGAAAAAATTGGAAAAATGACATTTTTTGCACTCACATTTTTGGCAAAACAATTGACCCTCTCCCCCCCCCCACAATTTTTGGTCAGACCCCTCCCCTCCCACAATTTTTGGTCAGACCCCCCCCCCGCAAATTTTCGGAAAAGTGGACCCCCTCTATCCACCTATCGATAGTAGAGGAACAAGCATCTATTTCTACATCAAAATAAGACACTAGTGACCAACAAATTTCAACAAAAACACCATTCAAAAATCCTACTCAACCTCTGCCGGAAGCGCAACAAAGGTCGAAAAATCTCGCTCTAAGAAACCATGAGCTATACTCAATCATGCGTACTAAATTATACATTAAACATGCATTTCGTAACCTGAGCAAGCGAGCACGCATCCTAGGAAGTTTCTACGTGAGAATACTCAATAATACTAAACAATCCGTGAGGCTCGCTAAGCCAATCAAAAATGTTGCGCGTGGAGACTTGCTAATAATTGCACAAAGGAAGAAGGTGTATAGGTATATCACCATGGCAAACAACCTAGTTCCACCAGGCTAGGCCCAAATTCTCTTTTAGATGGTTAAAAATAATTGTGTAAACAAATAAAGAATAAGGCCATGAGTGGGTTTTATGAGAATGAGGAGAATTTGGAATAAGCTTATCTGAGATGTTTATCTTACAAGGTTCTGGGCAAGATGACGGGATCATCGAACAAAAATCTGACAATTGTGAAAATAATTTTTGCCCAAGGACGTAGCTGTAGAGGGGACTGCCGACATTCTCCTTCCAAAGACGTAGTTGGCCGCCAGGAATAAGAATGGAGGGGGGGGGCACTTTTCTGATCATTTTTGGAGGACAATTTTTTAACAATCGGAATTTTTAATTGAAACTTTTTCAGGCATGGGGCACCGGTGCACTCCACGTCCTTGCTCCCCCCCCCTCTCCTTCGAATGGAGGGGAGAGAGGTCGGTCCCCGGTGCCGCATCAGAGACTAGTGCCCCTTATTTCGATTTTGATAATGCTTCAATGTTCAGTTTGATTCAACAGTTCCATCAGGCGAGCTTGTTTTTGGTATTTTTGGAGGTGGGTCTTTGGGGGAAGCTGGTCCACATTTATGTTTTGTGGGGAGGGGGTACCGGGGACTGGTGTCTTCCTTTTAAGACCGGAAAAAACTAAGAACCCCCTTATCTTTTAAAAATTTTGAAAGATTTTTGAAAAAATGTCAATTTTGTATAAAAAATTTCACTATTTTTAAGTAAAAAGTACCCTATTTTTCAATTTTTCCTATATAAAAATATCAATGTTTCATTTGGGCAAAAATTCTTGCCCATACCTGGTGATGTTCCCTATACCTGGTGGTACCCCCCATACTTGGTGGTGCCCATACCCTAAAAGACCCCCCCCCTAAAATTTTGACTTTATGCTAGGTGGGTTCAGAAAAATTTTTGGTACCAAAAATTTTGACGACTAAACAAAGGTCCAAAAAAAGGATAACGACGTGCTTCGCACGTCGTTAGCACTACTAGCTACCCTTCCCGCGAGCTGATAGCTGTCCCCAAAACCGCTGCGCAATGCTAGGTACTCTATATAAATTTAGGGGGGTCTTTAGGGTCTTGTGGTGCCCCCCCCCCAAATTTGTCGCTATTTTGAACTCCTTTATTTCTTGACAACTGAGCCCCCCTTCATTAAAAAAGCTTAAGCCCAGAAAAAAGCCTCCCTGACCCCTCCCCCCTCAAATCGATCTCCTTATTTTACCGGTTGAAAGGATAAAAAATAGAACCATACAGCAAACAATTTTTCATACTAGCTTCTAGGCAGAAATATTAGCTACTAAAAATACACTATCTAAACAACTCATGCTTCTTCTCCGGCACTATTAAAAGTGAATGTAGACCAAGAATGTAAATAAAAATGCGCAAACATGTTTATTCATTTGAAATAGCGCAATGGATTTCTTCATGGCCGAACTTATTGGTGTATGACTAAATGCACATTATCCATTTCTCGATTTTATATCAAGAGAGACACCGAAGCAAAACAACAAAACAACTCATTCCAAATTCTTGTCCATCACACGAAAAGTGACGATTATTGTGGGGATTAAAAATTATAAACAAGTTTGCCTCTATTATTATTTTGGTCACTTGGCGGATTTTAATAGGAAAAAATCGGTTTATATGAAAAAGGAAAGTGTTGCAAAAATGATCAAGAATTTATTTATTTGGTATACAAAAATATATTTCATCATTTTTATGTAACCAGCGAAATAGTGCAGACCGATGTGTATAAACGAAGTAATGACTTGGCCAAAGGAAGAGGCATACATGGGCAGCACTCTAGGTGGAATTTTCAAAAAACCCATAACCCTCATTTGGTCCCCCCTACTGATGGGGTCGAAAAGTTAGCGACCAAAAAAAGATTGACAAATTTAAAAAATATTCTTTTTAAAAAAAAATAAATATGCTGCTCTAAGTAACTTACTTTTCGACTATTAATCCTCAATTTGTCGGCCTTCCGACCCACATTCTACATCCTCCCCCCTCCACAACCCCCTACCCCCTCAACCCGGACCCACACCCCCAGGTGAAAAAACCTGGGGTCTGCCCATGTATGCCCTGAGATGACCCTCTGATCCACAATAGCTCCGAAAATTTTTTTCCTGCACTTTTTCGGTATTTTAGTGCGCCTTGCGCTCCATGGCGCAGTTGGTTACTTACGCACTAACGTTCAAAAGTTCGAGTCCCGCTTGCTTCCATTTGATTTTAACTTTTTTGCCTTTTTATTTTATTTGTTGAAAAAAATATAAATTTCAATAATATATTTTCATGTTTTTTAAATTCTACTACTTCTTAAGTTTCTTGAGCGTTTGGAACTAAAATTTTCATATTACACAGTTTTAAAGGAAGGTAAGAATCAGGGACTAATCTCCGAAAAAATTTTTTTGCCAAAACAGCCTATATAGGAGTAAAATCATGCGATCGGCATTTCCGAAGCGTGAAAATGCTTCCTTAACCCTGATTCAGGGAAAATATAGATTTTTAATTTTTTTTAAAGCACTTGGTTTAAAAAGACGTTTCACCATAATAATCCTCGGTAGTGCAGTGTCAAAGCAGTGGCTTAATGGTCAAAAGTTCGCGGTTTGAATCCCACTTGGAGCCAAATTTTTTGCACAAAGTAAAAATCTTGAAAAATTACTTTTTGCAAACAAATTTAGCCTTAGCGGGATTCGAACCGCGAACTTGTGGCCATTAAGCCACTGCACCACCGAGGCTTGTTGATGAGAAACGTCTTTTCAAACCAAGTACTAGTGCTTTTTAAAAATTAAAAATTAATATTTTCCCTGAATCAGGGTAAGGAAGCATTTTCACGCTTTGGGAATGCGCGCAATCGATTGCATGATTTTACCCCTATATAGGCTGTTGTGGCAAAAAAATTTTTCGGAGATTCACGATCGTCTAGTAGATAGTCCCTGATTCTTACCCCCTTTAACATAAACTATTTTACTTCGTCCGGAGTTAAATGATGTCGGATGGAATCCAGATTTATAGTTGAAAGTTTTTCATCGTATTCATCTTTGAGAGCTTGCGCCCCTTTCAAGTTTCCATCATCAAGCTCTATTTCACGATCTTCTAGTAGATCAATAAGTTCGATTTTAGTTTCTTTTAAATTGTTAAGGGCGTTCTGGAGGTCATCAGCGGCAGAGTATCTTTAAAGAAATTTTAAGTCAATTTTCAAACAAGGTAATCAAATAAAAGGAAGTTGAAGATGGCTAAAACATAAGGGGTGATCTTTTGGTTGACTTTTCTTGCCTTCATCCAGCTTAGAAGGGACAACCCCTCTTTTTCCCTGATTACGTAATATCTAATGACCCCTTAGTAGTACCAAAATCCATCTTTACTTTTCTTTCATAATCTTTTCTTCGACTTTTGTAGTCAACAACTTTATGGCTGCATCCAATTGCCCCATCTTTTTTGTAAAGTTATATTTTGGTCTTGCATCACCACTATATTTATCAGGAACCTTTTCGGGAATCTTTCTAAAAATATTTGTATTTTGACGAGTTTTGTTTGTTGTCTCGGGAGTATGGAACAAACAATAACAAAAAACCTGACTTGTATGACTTAGGCCCGTCTGAGCTGATCGGTGGTGCGAAATGATCATCATCAAAAACCACAAATTTTGGTCGATTATTGGTTGATGTTTCACGTTTGAGGGCTAAAGATCAAATGATAGGTTTTTAAATGTCATGAGTCATGACTTATGACATTTGGAAAAATCAAAATTTGGGGTCATCCAGATATTATGTAATCATGTTGGGAAGGGGGTTCGGCCCTCCTCATAAAAATTGATTACTTTAGTGCATTTTTGATTATTACGTTGGAGGAGGGGGGGGGGGAGTAAACCACCAAAAAGTTGATTACGTATAGCATGTTTCACCGAAAGAAAAAAATAGTTAGGGGGGCATAGCATAATGGCTAAAGCTCTCGCTAAATCTCTAATGGCTAAAACAGCTTCAAAATTTGTACCTTGACACATCTCACAATTCGGATCTTCACATTGAGATTCTTGTTTAAAAGCATCTAAACTTGTGTTTGAAGAATTGGATCTATGTGAACTAGGGCTACCATCTTTCTTGGCCTTGGTTTTAGCATTGCTTTTAGGCTTGGAAGAAGATTCATCTTTATACTTATTCTTCTCTGGAGTAGATGGTTTCGGTTTTGGATCTTCGGGTACATCTTTTGTATCAGATTTTTTATTTGAACTGCCTGGCTTCTTTTTCCCAGAAAATGGTATGTAGATTTCAATATCGTCGCTATCACGAGAATAGTCAAGAGGAGTATGTCCTACAGTTTTGGCCATTTTCAATTTTATAAGATATTAATTCAAAAACTCCTACAAATGAAACATTCAAAATTGTATGGCGGGATTTATACTTTCGTCGCGACAGTGAATTTTGTGTCGCGAGTTAGCGTTTATAGTTTGTCGCGCGACATGCGAGTTGGCTTTATAGTCTCTCGCGCGACACGTCGTGCGACGTGTCACTAGTACTTAGTTTGAAAAGACGTTTATCCATCAACAAACCTTGGTGATGCATTGACAAAGCAGTGACTTTTTGGTCACATGGTCGTGGGTTCGAGTCCCGATTGAAGCAATTTTTTCCACTCGGCCTTGTGTTGCGTCGCGCGACGCATCGTGCGACGCAGCTATAAACAACATGGAAAAATTTGTTTGCCGTATAAATGTAATTGCTCTGCGTGTCGCGCAACACGTCGTGCAATCCGTATCGCGACGCGACGGAAGTATAAATCCCGTATGTTCAGGGTGAACCTAAAAAACTCATGGATGTACCCCTCAATGATAATTTTTTAGCCCCTTATAATGTTTAACATAATATCCATGAAAGAAGTTAATGAAAATTATATAGTCGCTCGTGTGGTCGAGTGATTAGGACGTTGGGTTTTTAATCAAATGGAAGGTTCGACTCAAAGCCGTGTTTGGGACGAAGCCGTAGGGAAGCTGCACTCAGGGCGAAGCCGTAGTGGAGCTGCACTCGAGGCAAAGAGTCATCACTTGGAGCCGCCATCTCTCGGAGATCCCGAAAGCGCCGTAGGCGCTCGGTCCCAGTTTATGACAAGAGGGTGTGGGTTATTTGGGTTCATCCCGTATAATAAACTAACTAGTTTTAAAAAAATAAGAAAAATAAAAAGAAGCAAACGAAAATGCTAGAAAAAATTTGTTGGTATAACTAAAAAATTTTGAATAAAAACAAAAAGACAAAAGGAGTCTAAGAAAAATGCTTAGCAACAATTCAAGCCCAAATTTATGTTACTCTTCGGACCAAAGTTTGCCCTTACAAGACAATCATGGAAATGACCTATCTAAAGATAAAAACATGAGGGTAATTCAAATTTGACATTTTCGAAGCGAAAAAACGTTTCCCTGATTTATGGAAAGCCTGTATATTGAAGCGAAAATGCAATTTTTGCGACTTTTCGCTTCAATACACAGGCTTTCCATAAATCAGGGAAACGTTTTTTCGCTTCGAAAATGTCAAATTCGGATTCCCCTCATGTTTTTATCTCTAGAGGGATCATTTCCAGAAAAAATTTTGAATTTTTTACATGGGTGTTCCCCCTAATGTGTAGTAGCTCGAATTTTCAAAATCAGAAAAAACCTTGGTCTCCCAATTGGAACAATTTTTAATTTTCCCAGGAACATTGGCGTAGCCAGAAATTTTTTGGGGGGGGGGAAGGGTACCAAGCCTTTTTTCTAAAAAATAGCCCTAAAAGGGGGTACCAAGCTTTTTTTCTAAAAAATTATAAGAGGGAGCCCTTATGTTTTTTTGGGCCTTCGGCTCGTAAGGGGGAAGGGGTACCGGTCATACATTAACAAGGGGAGGTATAATCCCCCCTATACATCACGCAAGGGGGTTGACCATAACGCAAAAAACGGTCGATACCTCCTCCTTGTTAATGTATTGTACCGGTACCCCCCCCCCCCCTATAGCTACGCCACTACCCAGGAATGAGAAAGCCATAAATTACGCTCTCAAAAATGACATTGATCATGTGTAATTTGATCTGTTTCACATTAGAAACATGTTAAAAATGGAATGCCGCTTATTTTAGCTTTAACGCTTTGTAAATTTTCTTTATTGACTATTCTTTTTATAGAGTGTCTAAAAAAATGGAATTTTCGTGATGTTTTCATAAATTTTTTCATCCGAAAATTTTTTCTAAAAATGACCCTTATAGAGAGTAATTTGATGTGGGGAATCGATTGCCCGAACTTTCAAAGTATGAAAACGCTTTCTTGACCCTGATTCAGGGTAGCGTGTTGAAGCGAAAATGAAAAAAGTTCGAATTGTGACCGGATATCCGCAGTGTTTCTATGCGAAAAATCGATTGCGCGTGTTTTCAAAACGTGAATATGCACACAGAATTTTTCAATTTTTTACGACTTTTTCAATTTTTTTACGAATTTTTCGATTTTTGATAAATTTTTCAATTCTTTCGATTTTTCTGTATGTTTTTTAAGTTTATCAAAAATCATAATTTACCACTTTTGAGGACCAGGGAAGCATTTTCACGTTTCGAAAATACGGACAATCGATTTCTCGCATAGAAAAACCCTAGGTAGTATCCTATTTTTTCATTTCGCTTCAACACGATACCAATCAGAGTCAAGGAAGCATTGTCACGCTTTGGGAATGCGCGCAATCGATTCCCTGCATCAAATTACCCCTATAGGGGTTATTTTTAGAAAAAAATTTCCTCCAAAATTCATGACAAAATCACGAAAATTCCACTTTTTTGGGGCACCCGTAATTTTCAGGCCATGGCAGGGTGTGTTAAAGGACCACTGAACTTTTGAACGGACCTCAAAAATTTATTTTTAAAAGAAAGAGGAATTTTTGCTGATCATTTTTTGTTTTTAC